>JAPDOI010001689.1:0-152263 GCA_029168955.1 Aplectana chamaeleonis | reverse complement strand
AGTACTGTTAGTATCTCTTCGTGGCTCAAGAGTAAAACTGAGCAGTATCTCGCCTCGAGAGCTGCAAGTTCCAAGAAGTTACTAAGCGCTTCTCAAGCTTCTTGAAGAGCTAAGGGCAGTTATAAGCGAAGCTACCCCATCAGGCATTTTTTCGGTTGTTTCGGAAAGATTTTCTCGGATTTCGCTCAAAACTTGTATGCAGAGGTAATTTAGGGTGGTGAACACGAATCTGGAGTCCGTTTGTCGAAGTTCCTGAAAGGTTTACTGTAGGTTACGGTAGGTACCCATGTCACTCCATGGGGCAAAATCCTACCTTGCTATTTCGAAAATCGACAAACGGACCATGTAAATCTTGAATTGTCCACCCCGAATAACCCCGCATACCAATTCTTGAGTCAAATCTGGAGACCTTGAATCAAGCTACCGCAGCTACCCACCGTAATGTACCGTAATCTCAGAAAAATCGATAAATGGATCTTGGTTTCGTGAGATTTGTGCTCAGCACTCCAAATAACCACCACACAGAAGAAACAGTTTTAACGCCATTCCTGTCGTAGCGTTCCGCAAATCATCCAAAAAGGATATCACATTTTGCCCCTCAAATTTTCCCTCTATTGTGGGGGGACTATGAACGAATTTCTCGTCGAAAGCTTTGGAAAAATCGATAAACCTCTTATTTGTGATCAGCGCCCCAAAAACCTGAGAGGATTTAAAGCAGCAAGAGTTGGACGATTTCTTCTAAAACGCTTCCTGAGCCCCCAAATGGTTAAAAACGCCCAACTGAAAATCCCGTACAAGTCCAAAAAACGCTGTCAGTCTGGACAACGTATGGAAAATGTGCCTTCACTTCAAACTTTGCTCAGGGTGGTAGTTTTGGGCGCTGAACACATTTATGGCGGGTCCGTATGGATTTCCTGAAAACACTAATGCTCACTTTTGGATGGTACAAAAGCACAAAAAAACTACCTTCCTTGTAAGCTTGTAATTTATTGGAACCTGCAGCTCGGGGCGGATAATACGCATGATTTTCCTATGGAGGCCCAAGAGATACTAACTATACAAGTCGTTTTTGCAGGATGCATTTATCGCCGTAAACATTTCCCTCGTTAGGAGAATTCCACTTAATTTTTGCATCTGTGACAGCGAGAGGAGATGTTTGGATTGAAAAAATCTTCAATGTATTGTGGAATGAATGTCGTATGTTCGCTGTCATCGCCCACCAAAGCAAGAAATTGGAGTTTTCTAGGTTTTATGATGAGATGGGAGATGCCGGTCTGAAGTTGTTAGAACAGTTTGGAAGGACGAAACTGTCCTCTGACTTGGTTATTGAAGCCGTGGTTCCAAAGTGAGTGAATCGAGATAGTTTGGACTCAGACACTCGTAGTTGTGTTCGGCCAGAACGCCTGCCGTTTAAAGGCCAAATTTATTGACCCGAAACGTTGGCCATGTTTATCTCGAAATATCAGCTCTTCGGCAGCCTCTCATTAACGCCTGCTTTACTCCGAAACACCTTCTGTCACTTCACCTGAAAGAGACCCTGGCGTTTCGTCCCTGAGACAAGCACAAACAGCAGCGGTGTGGCGGAACAAGGGATATATTGATTGTGTAGGTTATGATGAATGGTTTCTTTCAGTGGAGTATTCTTCGGCATCGGTCTCCTTACATGTGGATTTTACTGTTGTTGTTGCGGTTGTTTATGCTGCTGCAAAGTGTTGCTGCAATTTTTGCTGCGGGAAGTATGTGCCGAAGGATGTTGGAAGTGAGCTTCTATGGGGATATCCTGATATGTTCTTTCATTCTTACAGTGCAACATTCTTCTTGCACTCATTCTTGCATTGATCTTTTCTCCTATTTGGCTAGTCTGCACGGATTCTGCACTGCGAACTCTTGCGTCTTGCATCAGATCTGTCGCCAATTAGTGGTTATGTTTGGTGAATATCATCACAGTTATCACGGTCGGCTAGTCGGCTACAAACTGGTTCATTTAATGGGCAGCAGGTGTCGGAAGTGTGGCGGCAGGTAGTGGCGGGTATTGGTTGAAGGGGGATGATCTCGGAAAATCGTCTTTTTATTGCACGTTTTGATGATACTTCTGTCTGTCATTTAGATGTTTCCGAAAATAAATTTTACTGAAATAAGCGTTATATTGGGACCAGGAAGCGGTTCCGAACTTAAAGTAGGTTCTTAATAGGAGCTGTCTGATTAGGGAAACCTCAGGCCATCCCCACTCATTTCAAAAGATGATAGATACGTTTTCTTGTCAATTCTGGCTCCGCTGTCTCCGAATCCTGACATCACACGCATTTTGCTGCCTCGAGAGGCACCACTGAACAAAGTTTTATGTGTTTTTGATGCTTCGCGAAAGAGTAAGGCTTATCCACGCCAGTTTTTGGGTCAAGGTGTCAAAAATTTCTGGCTCAAAACTAACTGGGAGGTTGTTAGGGATGCCGGAACTTAAATCTTGGGCCCTGATTGTCGTTAAACTTGAGGTTTACCGTGCTGCTGTAATATAACACTTTTTAAATTGTGTTGCTCTCCTTATTATTCTGAAAATCGAAAATGAACCAAATTCATGTGTTCGGCGTCCCAAATAACACCTCACATATATTTTGAGCTAAATCTGAGACTTTGACCCAGCCACCGTATATCCAGCACCGCAACCTACCGTACTGTGCTTCTGGGCTAAAATTCCGGTCCGCAACCGTGTCTCGGACACGTTTCTCTTGCGGCCGCAATGCGCCTTCGAGTCAGTCGAGTTTCCAGCGTCAAAGCGGACTCCTTCTATATGGCTTTTTATACAGTTTTCCAATTTTGTTTACTTTCCAGTTTCTTAAAGGCAGGGTTTGCGATAAAAACGACTTAGGAGCTTTCTTCAGAGAATGATTTGGCTATTACATAAAAGTGAAAATAAGTGAAAACCTGGAAATTTGCGGGAAAAACGCTCAAAACAAAGCTATGTCGGCAGACTGGAGGGTGTTTAGTCGGTTCCGCTGAACGCAGATCTTGGGTCTGATTTTCCGTTAATGCAAGCTTGGGTTTATCCTGGCCATTTATTCACATTGGTTAAAGGTAACCAAATTTTTCCGTGAAAATTGTGTTAGCCTCATTATTCTAGCAAAATAAGAGGTGCATGAACAAAAGTTATGACCTTTGTACAAATCTTTGATGTTTGGGGGCGGGAGCGACACCAATGAACCATAATTTGTTCCTTTGCCGTTTTTCCTCCAATTCTTTAGATGGCTCTTCTGACATTTGTGATGGCCAAATCTACACTTCCATGACCCAGCTTACAACCGATTATATCGAGAAACCTGTCTTTAAACCCACCGTAGACTGTGCTGATCGGCGGGCTGCGGTTAAACTCTTCAGTCCGCAACTGGCGGCTGCGAAGGGGCGTGCTCAGCGCTGCAATTGCGGACGCACGCGCTCAGTCAGTCGAGTTTCCAGCGTCAAAGCGGACTCCTTCTATATGACACATACAGTTTTTCTTAATTTTGTTTACTTTCCAGTTTCTTAAAGGCAGGGTTTGCGATAAAAACGACTTAGGAGCTCTCTTCATGAGAATGTAGGTGGCCATTACATAAAAGTGAAAATAAAGTGAAAACCTGGGAAATTTTGGGAAAAACGCTCAAAACAAAATGTGTCGGCTAATTACCGAGTGCTGAGTCGGTTCCTAATTAACGCGATTTTTATTAATGCAAGCTTGGGTTTATCCCTTGTGTTTATTTTGTATTAAAGGTAATCAAAGTGTTCTCCAGAAATGTTTAGACATTAGTTTAGAAGCAAAATAAAGTATAACTAAAAGTTATGAGTTTTGCACAAATCTCGATGTTTGGGGGCGGGAGGCCTGAAGAAAAGCCCTTAATTTGTTCCCTAAGCGTTTTTCCTCCAGTTCTTTAATGGCTCATTTTCGCTTTTGTGATGGCGAGATCTACAATTCCATGAGGATAGCTTTACAACCGATTTTATCGAGAAACCTGCCTTTAAACCCACCTAGACTCCTCGGATCGGCGGCTGCGGCGCTGGAAACTCTTCCGACCCAAAAGCGCGCGGCCGCGAAGCGTGTCGAGTTGCAATTGCGGACCGGAATTTGGCCCAGAGAAGCACTGCAATCTGATCCTCACCGTTTTCTTTTGAAAATGAAGAAACCGACTCAGTTTTCATACTCAGTGCGTCAAATATCACTTCACTGAGGTTTTTGAGCCAAATCTATCCAAGAGGGGCAAACGTCACGTTCAACTTAGCTGTTCGTAACAAAAACCTTTTTGCGGCTGCAAAGAAGAAAGAAGCTTGGCTGTGCGGATAATTCGAACTTTGACCGGCTATAGCTTTTTTCGCAGATGTCCGCAGCGAGAATTCGAATTCAGATTCGAAGAGAGCAAAGTGCCAGAGTTGACCAGAGAACAGTCATAAGCTTTCTGATCCGGGGGGAACACCATGCGAGGTTTCCTAGTACTAAACCTCTTTAACATCAATGGGCTACCGCTCCCTTATGCAGATAAAATACATTTTGTTATGATCACTTTGTTGTGCTATGATCACAGTTTTTCAGGACTTTGAGGGCACCTGACATGTGGAGGATTCCGAAGATAATGGAAGATCCGGGGCTACATCACCGCCAGCTGGTGATGACGTGATTGCTTCTCAACCAACGGGTGAATCTAGACCGTCACAATCGCGCGACACCAAGAGGGCCAAATGGTGAAGAACCCCATCCGGGTGCGTGTTTGTTCACATTTGCTACAAAACTGTGACCCGAGCGTGCAACATATTATGCACGAGAATGCAAATGAGTCTCTTACAATGGAAACATCTCACTAAAAATTGGGTATTGGGCAAGTTTCGAAACTTGTTTTTTTCGAATGACCGACTTCTCGGAACAAAGTCAGAAAATCAAAACTTTCTCGAATGATCGTCTTTTTCAACTTATCCGCGAAGATCACGTTTTGGAAGCCAGTACTTCGGACTTTCCGGAATGAGTCGAAAATCTCACTTTCTCGTATGATCGACTTTTCGAACTGAGAGGTGCATTCACCGTTCACCGATTTGCTGCTATTTCTTCTGCAGAGTATTTTCATTTGTCGATTTACCGAATATATTTCGAACATTACCGAAACTTTTTAACCTATGAAACTTGGAGCGACTTTTTCGTTTAACACTCGACCCATTTCTCGCCTGCTGCACTCCATGAATACGCACCTCTGACGAGAGAGACTTAATCTTCACACCTTTGGGAGCTGCTTTCCTATGCTACAGATTTCCATGCGTTTTTTCCCCGTCATATGGCGGTTTTTATATCATCCTTTGATGTTGTAACGTTTGCCTGTCATCCAAGAATGTGGATCTTCATGTCTTCATTCAGCGCTAAGTTACTCAGAGGAACCTCACGGCCCGTCCGCGGCGGAAGATGAGCTCTCGGACGGTCCTGGCTTTGGCGCTTGACGGCTGATCCGCGCGGCACAACTGATAAAGCGGGTTGGTCTAACAGCCCATCCGCGGCGCTGTTGTTCTCGATAGGGAGTGGCTCCGGGGCGCACCGGCAGTTGAACGACTCCACCTCCTCATCTCACTCATTCACATCTCACTTGACCACCTGGGCTGCTGACAACCATGAAAAACATGGTTGCTTGGTGACAACCATGAAAAGCAGCATGGTAAAGCGAAAATGTTCACGTCCCATAATGTGTTTGTCTTATGCGTAATGTGCCGGTATAAAGAGGTGCCTCATCTCACCTCCGAAACCTCATTCGGCATTCCTGATTGCCGTATCCCTGGAAAAGGTGACTTCGAGCCACTTTCCGGAAGGTCAGAATATTTTCGGTCGCTGGGGGATAGGGATATCCTCACAGCTGGGTGGCGGTTTTTCGCCGCGGTCCGCAGGAGGGTGGCTCCTCACCGCAGACCTCAGCAAAGCCTACGCCGTTGTCCGGGACTGAGGCGGGGCTTTCTCTGCCCCGGACCGCGTCATTCACGCATCTCTCGAGAAGATGCGGACCGGTCATGACTGTGTCGGAGGGGACGGTCCGCGGCGGATCTCCAGGACGATCCGCGGCGCCTGTAGTGACGATCCGCGGCACCTACAGGATGGTCCGCGGCGCTTCTACCGGCTTCGGTGAAGGATCTTCCAGTCGTCGGCCGCGGACCCGGAATTCCGTCTGGGGAAATAGCGCCGCGGACGGGCCGTGAGTTTCTCTAGAAGTTATACTAATGACCACTTAGCCTATCAGGACGGTTAAAGGCAACATACAAGCTCAAAAACTGGGATAGATTTTTTATAACATAAATAAAAGGGTTGGAGGTGGTAGTACAGGAAGGCGCTAACAGAAGAAACCGATTGAAAAACCTTATCTAAATAGAGAAATAACGGGTTATTTTTTGTCATGGGCGGAGACAAAAGCCGAACGAGCTACCCAGCAGCATGCTCGCTTAGTTGAAACAGCGGAGCTAGCGGTAAAGCAGGTTGTAGATATCAGAAGCTTATAGAGTTTTTAACGGCCTGTACAGCTTCAAAATCTAGCAAGCAAACGTGACCGCATTCCCCAACAATCAATCTGGAGACGAGTTTTGTTTGGAGGGGGTGGAGTCTGCAGAAGTATATGGGCGGAGTATATGATTTTTTCGACTCGGATGTTTGCCAAATTGAGTAGTTTTGACTAGTTTTTGGCGCTTTCAACGGCGTGAGCGTTACGGTTGGAGCCATACGACACCAGTAACGTAGTTATGTCAACAATTTCTTCGAGCGTGTCTGCTGCATTTAATGGCAGAGGTATTGTAACTTTTTTGTGATAAATCTTTTGTGGTGAAGTCAAGTGGCCTTATGCAGAGCTTTATAGCTATAAATCCCTGTGGCAAAAAGTCATAAACGCCAGCTACCACACCTGATTTTAACTCTTTTTAGGCCGGCAGTGATAAGCTATGCCGCCTCCTCCTGGCTACACATGGTTCAACGGAAAGTACGAGTGCTTGAAGATCTCTGTCTCTCATTTGGAGAGAAGGGACTGAAGTGTTTGAAGCTTCCCTAAGTGTGTATATGACGATGTGATATGATATGGTTGTGTCGCGTCTTCCTACTGCAGTTAGTAGTTCGACTACTACCTGTATTGAGATGGTGATCTACTTTTCTATTTTGTCATATTCTATTTCACTGATTTTTTTCTCTCTTCACACACGCGCGCACAAAATACATTTATTTGCTCACCATCTCTACGGCAAAGTTCACAATATAGTAACTTGCAGTTCTTGTTTTTACATATATGGTCTCTTTGGGAAATTTAGTCCAACAGAGTGAGGCGCGATCACTGCGTGGCGAGCTGTGTGACGTTTACGCGACACCAAGAGCCATCAAGGTTTTGATCGTGCGCGACGATCTAAGTCCGCAGCACCGTCTGTTCACTAGACTACAATTCTTACTAAGAGAGTACGTACAGTGATTCTTTTCTTTCTTTAGGTATGCTTACTTGGGAAGGGTTCTAACCGTTTCAGTGAAGTATCCACAGGCTGCCAGGAACCCCAAGCAGGGTCATCTCTGTTCGTTTTCGGAGCTGCCAATGGCTATGGCGTTGTGGTGCCGACCGTTTTTCGGTCCTTATTCACCCTGTTATGCGTGTGGCGTAGTGGCAGGCAACGCTGCACTTGCTGAACGCTGTCGAGTTCTGATCCTGCCAGAGGTCAGCCAAAACTAAACCTGCACTTGGGGTTGGGTTGGTGCAAATTGCTAGAAATTTATTCAGCGAGATGAAGGCGCTGGCTTCAAAGTAGGCTGGCCCTGCAAGTCACTGTGTTGTCCCACAAATGCATTCAAGCGTCTATGGTCACGTAGTCGAACACGCGTGGCGGCATCCCAATGCCACGGATTGAGTACGACGGGTCTTCATCTCAGATTGAAGCCGATAGAGCTGCCTGCTGCTATGCCCTTAATATTGATTTTAGCGGGATTGTAACCTTGCGCGACTATGGGATGGGCGGCAGGCGATAGTTGTGGTTGGACTGTAGGTTCGGATAGAAATATTCTTCCAGTATACGCTGGAGTGCACAAACTCGATCTGGCCGCCACTGGTCCTTCTAATAAAGTAATCGACGCATGTCCCAGTCCGACCTCAGCATGCATCCGCAGACGCCCGTAAGCGATCAATGCGTCATTGTCGCCACTCAAAACTCACTCGCCGGCAATTGAATGGCAGCGTGGCGTGGTGGTGACGTATCGATCGCTTACGGAGGGTCGCCAATGCATACCGGGTTTTCGACCCAGAACGTTAATCGACTACCGTAGTAGAGAGGACCAGCTCGCGATCGCGGACATAGTTTGTGCACATGAGCTGTCTGCTCAGTATGAGCTGAAGTATAAACTTAGATTGACCCCTACAATCCTCTTCCACTAAAAATATTCTTGTGTGATCGTGGGTTGCCTGGGTTTCAAGTGCTTGCGCTAATATCCCTTTCCCTGATTTGATGCATTTCCAATCTTTTTCATAGAGCCTTAGATAATATACATATGTTGTCATAAGTTATAGAATTATGTTTATTGTCATTGCATCTATTTCACAGATTATATTGTGGTCACTTGCGATAATTCCGTTTTTGCTTGCATTGCTCAATGGTTCTATGGCATAGACAACCGTTTACGGTGTTATTTGTACTCTTTTTGAATCTCCGCTAAACTTTCTTGCTTTGAAGATCACTCTTTCAGTTTTAGTCGAACATAGTGTCGAATTTCTAGTTGTTTTCTGAGGTTATCTAAGAAAGAATAGAGACAATTCCTCAAGTGTTTGATGATGTTGTAGCTGTAGTTCCGATGTCATGCACCTAGTTCTTCTTCATTTTGTGGTGCACTTTTTACGTGTATGTATTTGTGTGTGAACGCGACGATTTTGCTGTTGGTGGCAGCGGCTATTCCATATCCTGGTTGCGATGTCGTGATGTGATGCTATATGCCTTATAGTGCCTTTCAGCTTGCAATTTTCGATTGTTTCCTCAGAAGTGTTGTGTAGATGTTCGCAAGTGTTTTTGCTCTGTAAAGCTATAAAAATCAATATATATTGTCGATTTGTTCCTGTTTTTCTCTCCCCAACTGAGGCAGCTTTGCGGTTGGCGTATTTATTGTCTGGCAGGTGCTAAATGGCTATCCAGTGTCACTCCAATTTGTGCACCGTGTGATGGTTCCTGGTATGGCTTGCAGACGTTGTTTTGTTGCCTGTTTATTCATGACCACAGCAATCCGTATTCAGCCATGCTGATCACTGACTGAGTTTCCATCCAGCCAATCAGTCTTATATATGTCGTTACCTGGATGGGATCCGTATATATTCTTTTCTTCCTTCATCTTTCAGCAGTTTCCTGCGTATCGCAGCAATGGGTGCTAGAGGCCTGCAACTCAGAGAACAGATCCGCCTTCATAACTGTCATGTATGCTTATCAACTGCTGACATTTGAAACTATTTTAAGATGCTACTCGCCCAGATGCCTAATACCAGTGGTCGGAGGATCATATGCATCCCTGTGAAGCCAGCTTGCAGTAGGATTAAACTTTCAACTCAGTTACTCGAATAGTGCCATATGAACTGCTTTAAAATTTATTTCCGTACTTACTTGTATTGGATCGGTTCCAGGTGTTTAGTCCACTACTTCTGGTTTTTACTTGGCGGTTCTGACTGTCCCACAACCCAATGGCTCCTAACTTTAGATACTGTCGCTTTGGGGGTGTGTATACAGAGTCTGTTGGTACCCTGCTCGTTGGTGCCCCTGCTTCTACCGAACCCAGCAGACGTTTGAGTGTACACGGGAACGTTCGAGCTGATATGGCGTGCACAACTATATCGCGAGTTATCCCGCACATTGCATAAAGGTGTTAAGCCGTCCGGCACACTAAGCGTTCTCTCTGGTCCATAACACCTTAGGATCCGTACCTAGGGAGTCATGGGAGTCTTTGGCCACAAGCCACAATTTCGCTTTCACCTGAACTGTCGATCGCCGTCGAGTGATATCCAAAAACTGGCGCTATCCAGACTTCTGAGCTATTTCCATGCACCGTTTGCTGCTTTTGCAGGAAACCCGCCTGAAGGATAGACCCGTCATCAGCGTCGGAGAAAGTACTAAACCATCTACTGCGGTAACGCTGACGATAGGAGAGTGGGAGGCTGTGCAATAGCTGTAAGGAAGGATTTCAATGGTATGGTCAAGGAGTTTGGCTCAACGTCGTGCCGGGAATGCATTCGTACGACTGCGGATCACAGAGGATTCAATCTGTGGATAGTGAGTGCTCATGCGCTCACTGAAACCGCCGAAGACAATTCGGAGGATGCGTTTTATGAGGAACTCAATACGTTGCTGGCCAGGATACCTTGTCAACATGCTGTTGTCGTGGGGATTGGACGCAAATGCGAAGATGGGACTTGATCAAGGAATCCGAAGTACTCGGTAAATGGTTCTACCCAGTGAGAGCAAACATCGGACAATGGCTACCGCCTTGTCGACTTTTGTGAACGCCAGTGGTCTGCAGTTATTGCATCGACATTCAAAGAGAGGATATCATCGCCGCCATCAGCTTACGTGGCGAGGAATTTCAACCCGGCTATCTCCGAGAGGAGCAGCGGAAGCGGAAGATGACAACTTCTGAAACTACAGCTTGACTATGTCCTGACGTGAGGAATATTCTAGTATCGGACATTCGAAGATCTAGAGCCGTGTGTGGGACAAAAGCTCTGTCGCATCTTCGATTCGGATCACCGTCCTGTTCTGTTGAACTTCACTGCGAGAGATCTCATAAGAGGGTAAAAGCTGAGTGGCTCAGCCTCCAGAGGATTGACATGACAAGTCTCAGAGATGAAAGAGTGCAGAAGGAATTTCCGACAACTCGTTTCCCTATTCACATCGGAGTACACGGGACTAAGAAGAAACTTTGCGACGCGGATTCTTTTTGTCAAATGCAGCATCCAGGACGCTTCGAAAGAGGCACTCCCGGTTGTACAGCTCTAAGAGGAATAGTTTGCCTACGTCTCAGTAAAGAAACAACATCTACCTACAACAGAGTATGTGCTCTCCAGGAACTGCAGGAAACTTCGTGGAGGAGAAGCGTCTGAGGAGGAAGCTGGCGTCGGCAGCTTCCAAAGTGACCGCGAACGAGAGTGGACGATAATAGAGCTAAAGGAGTGCTCGAGAAGGTTCTTGGGAGGAGAAGAATCCGAAGAAAGCCTACCACGTTGCTGCGACAGTATAGCGGGAAGATGAAGAGATGTTCACTCCTGTCTTGAACACTACCAATGGAGTTGCAGTTGGTGACGCGACGCTGCCAATATGGGAAGGATTACTTCAGTTCACTACTGGAATCGTCCACGGCGCCATCAGTACCTTGAGCTCCCGCATGTTTCACAGAGAGCACATTACGATGTCAGTGAGGAACCGCCGACTGAGTCTGGAAGTTTTGGATTGTGTCCGGAAAATGAAAGAATTTGAAAGGCAGGTGGAGATGACAACATCACTGCTGAAATGCTGAAAGCTCTTCCTCCGTCTGGGATTCGCGAAATGACCAACACCATCCGTGCCATTATGGATGAGCGAAAGGATACCCGATTCGTGGAGACATGCGATCATCGTAAAGCGCTCTTCACAAGAAGCTATCCGTCACGGATCCTAAGAACTACAGAGGAGAATCTCTGCACTTCGCGTGTCATGTACAAGGTTTTTGGGAGAACGTATCATTCTCGAGCGACTTTATCAAACATCGTGAAGAGAACGACCAGAGATGAGCAAGCCGGTTTTCGACCTGGAAGATCGACCATCGACCAAGTGTTCGTCGTGAGAAGAGAATGGGTGAATCGTGGCAGCGGTTTTCGAAGCCATTACAGCTTGCTTTTTTGGACTTTGAAGCCGCGTTCGACTCTCCTCATCGTGATCGATTGCTCAATGCTCTGCGAGCAGATGGAGTCCCGGAAAAAGTATGTTCGGTTAATCGAGGACATGAACAAAAGGAACAAATAGCAGCAGATTCGTACACCGCAATTCGTCGGATTTACGTCAGCTTTTGAGGTGAAAACAGGAGTAAGGCAAGGAGCCAAATGTTGCAGGACCTTTCTTTTCAACTTCGCCGTTGATGACATCATGCGTAGAGTTGCAAGTAAACAGTTTCCTGCGGATGTGATCCTAATGCACCATCAGGACGCTCCCTTGTCGACCTGGAGTACGCCGACGACATTGTGTTGAAATTCGCTGAAAACAAACGCAAAACTGCAAAGGATTGTAAACCTCGTTTCAGTATGCCGCCAGCCTATGGACTTCTGTCTTCGTCCCGGACAAATGCAAGCAGATGTGGGTCTCTCAGAGGCCTTCAACTGGAGTTTGTGTGAGGCGGACAACGTATCGAACTGGTGGACGATTTCTGTTATTTGGGCTGTTTGCTGAAGAACGATGGTAGATTAATGCAGCTGGATATTCGACAACGATGTGCGAAAGCTACGTCTGCATTCGAGAAATTCTCTTAACCAAGTGTTTGTGGTCTACCACCATCGCGAAGGAAGTCAAGTTGCGCTGTCTACCTATCCGCTATTCGCCCTATCATGATGTACGGATCGGAGACGTGGGCAGCACCGAAAACGCAGATGGAAAGGTTGGATTGCACGGAGAGAAGCTTTTTAGGCGTTTGCTTGGATATTTCTGGCCGCGTGTATGCCATAACGAAGACCTTTACAAGGAAATCGACGCAGTACATCAACGCTTGACACGAGGGAGGTGCCAGCATCTCCTCAACGCCATCTCAAGCAGCAATGGAAAGTCGACTTCGACTGCTCGGGCATATACTAAGAAAGAACGCCGGATCGTCTCGTACAACACGCTTTAAAAATGCTTCAAATCCTGTCTGGAAACGGCCACCTGGGCGTAGGCGAAAGTTTCTGGACGGATGATGGTTAAAGAGGAGTTTAAAGTCACTCGGCAATGGAAAAATAGAAGACAGTTCAGGCGCGATGTTTCGTTCGCAGTGAAAAATGGAATAGTGACACGCTGGATGGAATGTGTTCAAATTCAGTGGCTGAAGACCGTGAAAAATGGACACGGCTGACTACTAGGACGGCACACCTCGGTGAAGATGCGGAATGACCGCGTCGAGCGAAAGCCAACCGGATTGCAGTCAAGTGAAGTCACTGTCGCTTTTTATTCTCTAAGCAAAATAATGTTCTTTTGATCGGCTCCATTTGTGTGGCGAAGCGTTGTGCTAAGTTTTTGTTTGTTTTTTGTAATCATTTCCATGTTTTTAACTTGCTGTTTTGTAGTTTTTGAGTACACGCCTGGCAACGGCATGTAAAATAAATAAATAAACTGGAGAGGAGGCGCGGGCATATGCTGTAACAGGATCGTTTCATTCTGAATCGTCCGTCTACAACTCTTGTTTCTTTGCTTTGCCGATGGAGTCCCGGAGAAGTATGAGAATAACAACAGCAGTTTGTATGCCCCTATTGAGACTTACGTCAGCCTTACAAGGAACCACTATAAGTCTTAGAAGCAATTCCAAATGAAATGTATTTTTCTAGGAACCATTTTCCGGACGAAAAGTCTCGAATATGCTCATCGCAGCTGCCTAGATCCACTTCCTGGAAATAAGTTTACCCATATTGTACCCTCCGAAAAGCGCATTAATTTTACGAAATTCCTGAAAATGGACCTCACATTCGTTTTTAAGCTCGTCAAAACTACCTCCCAGGCAAAGTTTGGATGAAGGAACATTTTCCAAACTTTGCGCAGACTGACAGCGTTTTGGACTTGTACGGATTTTTTCGGTTGGGTGCATATTTATACTGTGCTCATCTGGGCCAAATTCCGGTCCCGCAATTGCGTCTCGACACGCTTTGCGTGGCCGCGCGCTTCCGAAGCAGGGCTGGGCACACGTCCCGGCAGAGACGACTGATGATTTGAATCATGCACCCCCTTTAGCTCGGTAATTTCCAGGCACCCCCTATGGGAAATCGAAATCGGCTGTTTTTCCGATAAAGTCGAGCACGACAGCCATGATCTTACGACTTCCATATTTTGATAAACCCAGAGTATAAAAAAGCACTTTGAATAAAGAAAATTCCGAAAATGTCAACAAAAAGGTAGTGTAATTTTTAAGCTTCAAAACAACCTTAAATGAAGAAACAGTATTTTTAATAAGAAGATGGGTTGTGACAAAGATACAAAACAATTTTTAATTCATTACAATTCAGCAATTACAAACAGCTCCAGGCGATTATTTATCGGCCCCTTGAGCCGCCTGACGATGGTTCGGGCCTTCCGTTTTTCCCAATCTGCGAGTCCGGGTCCTGTTGCTGTCCGGGCCACTGCTGTTGCTTTCCGGGCCAGTGCTGTTGCTATGATCCGGGCTATTCCGGTTGGCCCGAACAGCAACAGCAGTATGCCCGAAGATTGGGAGAACGAGCCGAATCCGTCCAGGCGGCTCCTATTCCTACTCGGTGCGGCTCGGGGCCGAGAATCGCCTGAGAACAACAAGAGCTTCTACTTTTATTGCAGTAATCAATGTTTTCTATCGAATGTTTTTCATGAACCTATGTACGAAAGGGGATTCATCCGTGTTTGATCGGATTCTCTGACTTGATCGAAATTTTCAGAATTATTTTGTAAAGTTGTGGAACCATTGAGGGATTGATGAGATGCGTAGGGAGTGGAAAACCCTGTGATTTTTACCCATGTGGAATGCCGCAATCCTTTAGAGACCCGGCTCGCCGTTGCAAAGATCTGGGTGTGTGTACGCAACTACACAGCGCACACGGGAGTGGACGCGCACACATTATTAATAAAAAAATGTATTTTATTACAGAACGGGGAAGAGAAAACGATTGAAATCGAAGGAAATGGAAGATGATGAAAATTTGTCTATTCTGGATGTACCCATTTTAGAAATGTAATGTAAGCAAACAAAGTTGGAGCAGGGGTAAATATTTAGCCGTGACAAGGATTTAATTCAAACGAACCTAGTTGATCAAGAAAGTAGCATTGAAAGCAATGCGAGGAAAGTGATATTATGGGAAAGGAGAATCTGGCACACAGTTTAGCTTCAACAAGATCGTTTTTAATCGTGATTTAAGGACCTTAAGTCTCGTCCCGGTTTTTTACCCCGAAAACCGGGACGGGAGTTTTCGTCGCTTAAATCACATTGAATCATCAAAGCGGTCGTTACTAAAGTGTTTTCCAGATTCTCCTCATTCTCCCAATGCTCTTAGCGCTCTCATGGTTAATGCTGTTTTTAATCTACCAAAGTTCATTTGAATGAACGCTTGTCAAAGAATCCAAAAATTCACCCTGCTCCAATTTAGTTTATTTACATTAAATTTCTGAGATGGATTTACATTAGAAAGGTGAACCTATTTCTGCCTTCTTCCATTTTTACTCCACTTTCGATCCTTTTCTCTCTCCCCGTTCCGTAATAAAAACTTATTTTTAATTAATATCGTGCGCGCGTCCACTCCAGTGTGCGCTGTGTAGCTGCGGACAAACCATTATCGCACTTTGGCTTGAGCCCACTCTTTAAGTGGGATTGCGTAAGCATTCAAGCTGGATAAAATTCGGGCTTTTATGTACAGGGTACTTCTTAAGTAGGAAAAATACGATTATTTGCTTCTTTCACTGGAACTTGCAGTCTTCAATTTTACCTATAGTCGGCTCTCTTCATATACGTCATTCCCATAGACGAAATTCCGTTGGCTTGTTTTTATACTTTGAGCCGTGATATCTGTATTTTTAGTCTGCCATAATACAGCAGTTCGCTAATCCTTTTTCTGAACGTGGAACGATAGCTCATATGAGCGCTGTCTTTTGTATTTCTCCTCGGCTTCCCTAATCGGTAACCACAAGAAGCGTAAGCACTGAACGTTACACCAAAGAAACATTACACCTCACATCAATCCTTACTTGCTACTTAGATAACAGAGTGAGTGCTTTATTCCTTCATCAGAAACAATCAAAACGTACTTATATATATGATCTTCAATTAATAGAGTTGTTGATGAGAAGCTTCTTGACAGCAACTATGAATTATTCCTGAACACAAACTGCATATCTATTAATTATTTTAATTCTGTAAGTGTTTGTCTCAAAAAGCGAAGAGGAAGGATATGACCAAACCAGAAGAAAGAATCGTGTATTATTTTGCTCCTGAAATTTTACTTTTAGAACATGCATAGCTTCGCTTTTTTTGATTGTCCGGTTTAGGCACCCCCTTTGCCCTCCCTCTGCAACGTTCCAATATACCCCCTAAGCATTGCTAACCAGGACGCGATGCCCAGCCCTGCTTCCGAGCTCGGAAGAGTTTCCAGAGCGGCAACCTGTTGATCTGTTGAATCTTGGTGGGTTCTAGAGACTGGAAACAAAACGAAATTGGAGAAAACTACTTAAAGTGAAGCCGTATCGGGTCAAGTGCTCTGGAGCTGAAACGAGCCTGGAATCGAGCGCGTGCGGCCGCAAAGGCGTACTGAGACGCAATTGCAGGACCGGAATTTCGCCCAGAAGAAGCACAGTACGTATTAGAGGGGCTCTCAGAAGCGTTTTAGAAAAATATTCCAGATTTGACATACAACACCCTGGATTTCACATAAAACTCACCCTTGGGTTCTGATCACGAATCTGGTTCATTTGTCGTTTTTCCTAAGTTTTCGACTAAATTTGTTCAAAGCTTCCACCGGCAGAAAAAATTGGAGGCAAATCGAATTTGACGATTTTCAGAATGTGGCGACAGATGTGGCTCCAAATCGTCTTTCTAGGGTTTATTCAGAGTTCCAAACACGAGTCTGATGTCAGTTTATCGATTTTCGACAGCTTGCTTTAGATTACGGTGGGTATACGGTAGTTTGGTCAAAGTCTCAGCTTTGTCTCAAAACTTCTTTGTGGGGTTAATTGGGATGCTGAATACGAATTCGATGTCAATTTGTCGATTCTCGAATTACTAGGGTAGGTTTTGCCTCCTGAATGGCATGTTATCTACCGTAACCTACAGTAAACCTAAAAACTTGACAAGCAAACCCCAGATTCGTGTTGAGCACCCTAGATTACCAATACATACATGTTCTTAGCGTTATCCAGAGAAAAATTCAAAACACCCTAAAATTCCCTTACCTTGCCGCGAAGCTTTAAAAACGCTCATAACTTCTTTCAGAGTGGGTCTAGGAAGCTGCGATGGGCATATTCGGACTTTTCATCGAAAATGGTTCTAGAAAAGTACATCTCATTTGGAATGGTTACTATGACTTATAGTGGTTCCCTTGTTAAAGGTGAAAACAGGAGTAGGACATAGAGCTGCAGCAGGCTGACTGACCATTGGACAACATGCTGGTGTTTCTTTGCGCTTATATACTGGTCCATGTCTCCGCGCCTCTTCAGCTCACCTCTTTGCCTCTTTAATCGTCTTTCATAGTGCTCACCGTAAGCGCTTCACGCGCGGGATGAGCGGTGGACTATGAAATTTTTCACCACCGCGCGGGAAACAACTATGAAATTCCCGGAGACAATGCGGGTCAAAGTTAGGCCTTAAATGTGATCTGCACAGAAATTCCCTACTTGCGTTAGCGTGTACGGTAGCGTAGGATAGTCTCGGAATTACTGGAGTGGACTTAAAGTGACAAGCGAGAATTGATTCGATTAGTGAAACCGCCATTGCGGTTTGTGCGGTACCGCTATTGCGGTGCTGGATGGGCGGCACGCGCGTGCCGCGTTTGAGAACTTTTATAGTCGACCACCCGTGGGACGTCGTTTATACGTCCGCCGCCTAACTGCGCGGCACAGTGCATTTCTGTAATACTGTATGTATGAGACGCTACCGATATTATATTACTGCTCTTCGCCGCGCTCCTCGGCCCCCAAAGTATGAACGACGCCTGACGCGTTTGCGATGAGGGCTATGAAAGATGCCTTAGCACCGTCCTCCCTGCCCGTATACGAAGGTTTCGAACGTTCTTGTGTCCTGGGATGAGCACAGTGGTACCAGACCTGTCTGGCAGGATAAGAACATTGCCTTGGACATGAACTGGCCCCGGCAAGATATTTTTAGGCCCAATACGCATTCAAAGTCTGTACTGTCGTTCTCGGCGCCAATTTCCGGTCCGCATTTGCGGACTACGGCTATTGCATCATGCGACACGTGATAATCGTGCTGAAACCACTTGGTCGGCACGATTCACCTTTCAAGCACGATTATCATGTGCCGCAGATGCAACAGCCGTAGTCCGCAATTGCGGATCGAATTTGGTAACTCCGATAACGATAGTACAATTCTGAATAGAAGTCGAGTGTCTCCTGCCGAGGATTCGATTGACGCCAAGAATTGCACACCTAGATCTGATTGGATAGCTGAGGCTGGAATTGATGAGGAAGACCCATTTTGATACTCTCAGATTTCTGAAACTGCGTTTTGGAATCATATTCTGTTCACCCATTGATTCGATGTCTCGTTTTTCCGCGATACTCGAAAATAATTTCGATGTATACTACTTTGATTCCCAGTGCCAAGGCCTAATTTTTGTATTCGTAAGTATTAGTACCAGATACCTCGTCTTTTCCTCTCAAAGTTGCCCTAGGTTTTACCTCCACATGAAGCTGCATATTGAAGAATACAAATACATAAGGTCTTACAATGTTCATTTTTCTATTTCAAAGCTATGATACACATCACAAATCTTTAACATAATACCTATATAACGTGCTTATCTGGGCCAAATTGCGTCTCGACACGCTTTGCGGCCGCGCGCTTACGAGTCGGAAGAGTTTCCAGCGCCGCAGCCACCGATCTGTTGACCCTAGATGGGTTTTGTAAACTGGAAAGTAAACAAAATAGGGGAAAACTGTATATAAAAGCCATATCGAGTCATTTTACGGGCTGAAAACTCGACTGACTCGAGCGCGTGCGGCCGCAAAGCGTGTCGAGACGCCATTGCGGACCGGAATATGGTCCAGATAAGCACAGTACATATGACTCTATATTTTGTATAGTTAGGTCCATAGCCTGTTTCCTCAAACAAAACATTAAAATTCAAACCGCGCCCAGTAATTACCAGCTGGCCACCGCTAAGATGTAAATCTCAGCGGTGGCCGGCTGGTAATTACTGGGCCGAATTCCGATCCGCAATTGCGCCTCGACACGCTTTGCGGCCGCACGCTCCAGAGTCAGAAGAGCTTCCAGCGCCGCAGCCGCCGATCTGTTGACTCTAGGTGGGTTTTGGAAACTGGAAACTCAGAAAAATTGAAGAAAATTGTATTAAAAAGCCACATCGAGTCGGCTTTACCGTTGGAAACCCGACTGACTCGAGCGCTGCGGCTGCAAAGCGTGTCGAGACGCAATTGCGGACCAGTATTTGGCCCAGATAAGCACAGCACCAGCCAGCCACTGGTGAGATTTAAACCGCCGCGGCTTGAATTCAAATGTTTTTGCTTGAGAAACGAGCCAAGGACCTAAGCATGTGTCGACAGCAGAGTATATCGAACCATTGAATTTTTTTCGAATACCCGAATAGACCGATTTATCTTTTTCAAAACTCCCGATAACTCGGCCGGTATTCGTTGACGTATGGTAATATGCAGTCAGATAATTTTCTGAGAAGGCAAATGTGCATTCAGACGAGCTCGCTCAGCTCACGGAAAGTGACATCGGCCAGTGAGCGAGTCGATCCCGATGCTTCGAGGTGAATCAGACACCTAAAAAAGAGTCTTCGTCTTTGGAGTGAGCATGTTTCAGTGGGGCTAACTAAGTTAGTAAATACGATAAATATCCTCTATTTTGAAGTGAGATTCACCTCTTCTTAGCGCGCGTGTGCGTAGCGAGGAGATACAGTCAGAGAGTGTGGTGGAAAAGGAGGAGCAGCATGTGCGCGCACACGCAAGCGATGAACCTGAGTAAAATTCGCTTCGGAATAGAGGTTGGAAATACCTTATACTTACTGACCGCGTTAACACTGCTTGCACTTCTGATGTACTTTCTGACAACGTCGGTCACAGTGGTGGTCTGGGCCGCGAGAGAATCACTTCATGAACCGACGAGATGAAACAGTCAAAGATGTGTTCGCGTGAGGAAACCGTCTGAAAGTGAGGGTGTCATGTAGGGTTTCAGCGGATTGGGATTATATAGCAACTATCAATTAGCTTGTCAGATGAGAAGGATTCCTATTGATTCAGTGTGGTGTTAGTGCAATGAAATATACACTTGAACCCCAAATGAGGCCAACAATTCCTTCCGATGAGCCGTCCTGAGTCGACTGTAGCCCCTCCTTGTCCCACGTGCGGCATCCGTCGAGTGCGGTCCAGGCGGGACCATGGACGACCTAGGAGGGTCTACGTTGGAGTATCTCCCAACTACATATATAAATACATATGACAGGGCCCTCAGATTTTCCGAAGGTGTGCGATATGGGATCAGGTGCTATGCACATCGACTGAGTATCTGTTCTTCATCATGGCGCACAGGTTTGGCTGTGACGGCGGGACCTTGGGACCAAGGCTGTTGTTCCGCCTTTTGCTGTTTTACTGTGGTGTGGACTACCTTTTGTTGTTTTATCATACGACTAGGACGACTATGAAGAGTTTGCCAATCGACGACCCTATTCTGGATTTTGAAGGGCCGAAATTCTGCAATGTTTTTGTCAAGAGTGGTATTTTCTCAATCGTGATGCTATGTTAAACCAGTCTATGGCGATTTTTGTACAGGCATTTTCGAAGCCATGCAAAAGTGTTAGTCAAAGATAAGATCTCAGACAAACCATCGCTCAGGCGGACCGGCTCCTCCCAATTATGACGCCACCGCCCGAACAGCCGCCGAGGGGCGAACTGGTAACGCGATCCTTGTTCGGTGCGAATAGCAGCCTCGGCCGCTGTCCGATCGCTCTCGGGGCGACAGCGGTGCTAACTCCATAAATAGAGAGACGCAGGATTGGTTGTTCTCTGAGTGATAATCCGGAACCCAGTGGCAGTGCGCCGGATAAAGTGTGTGGAACTCCAGTAAGAGCGCGCCGGACGCCGGACAAAATATACGGGACCCAAGTGGCGGTGCGCCAGACACCGGATAGTGTATGGCATCCCAGTGGGGGTGCGCAGGATGCCTCAATCAGTAAGGTGCGTCCGAATGAGAATGGCGGCTCATGCGGCTGGCGTGTGGCAGGCGGCCGTCGCGTTCATGCCGCTCTCGGACGAGCATGCGAAAAGTCCCCACCGCCATCGACTGGCGAACGGGGCCGGCACCGGCTGGCAGCAAGCACTACGTCGATCAATCAGCTCTGCAGACGGTGAGAGGGGACGGTCCTCGTTGAAATCCAACACTCGTCCGAGGGCGGCACATGCGACGGCCGCCTGCCAAGCACGCCGGCCGCGTGGGCCGCCACTCTCATTCGGGCACACTTTATGTGGGACCGCATTGGGAGTGCGGGGGACGCCGTAGACAGTGTGCCCCAGTAGAAGTGCGCAGTACGCTGTAGGCGAAGTGCGAGACCCAAATGGGAATGCGTCAGACGCCGTAAAAAGTGCGCAGAAGGAGTGTGCAGGACGTCATGAAATGTGAGCCGAGCAATCACGGGGTTCCTTGCACAATCGATTTCCGTTTCTTTTCCTTGTCTTTTCGCTTCGTGTGACTACTCAGGCAGAAATATCGAATCACCCGACAAGTTTCTGTCTTCTATTGCCTCCCCGAACACAGCCAGTGCGATTTCCCCGAGCCTAAGTCTGTTTCCCATCATCCCAGGGATCATTGAAGAGTGCCTGGTGCAGTGGCAGACATGAAAAAACATGGTAAAGCGAATGATCACGTCCTAATGTGTTTATCACATGCACAGCCGGTATAAATGTGCCTCATCTCACTCGAGTCCTCATTCGGCATTCTGATTCCGGCCCTGGAAAGCGACTTCGAGTCGCTCTCCGGGGGCCAGCACATTTTGACCGCTGAGGAATAGGGGATCCCACGGTTGGGGGTGGAGCGGTTTTTGCCGCGGTACACAGGAGGGTGGTTCCTCACCACAGACCTCGGCAAAGGTTACGCCCATGTAGCGGACCGAGACGGAGCTTTCCTTTCGTGGGCCGCGTCACTCACGCACCTCTCAAGAAGAGGCGGAGTTAGAAAAAATTAGCTGTTGGGAAAATTTCGGAGATCGCCCGGACAACGACCGCAGTGCCAAATGGGACCGAAGACCGCTTCGAGCGGGACTGCGGTCGCCCGGAGAGCGGCTGCTGTGGCCCGAGTAGATGGCTAATTTTCGCCCGCTCTCCGGTTCCGCTCCGAGCGATGGTTTGTCTGATTAGAGTCTTAAGCCCCTTCCATAGTTTGTCGCACGACGTCGGACGAGTCGTTATCAAATTTGATAAGTCAAGAAAGATAAGATGGATAGGATAGGGTAGACAGATACTACACATTCGATAACGAGGCGTTCGACGTCGGTCGGACAAGTGTGAAAGGGGCTTAAGTTGTTTCGATTCTACGCCCAAAATCTATACAAACATAGCTCAGAAGGATTGCGAAATACTTGTCATGCTAAATTCGCAAATTTTCTTACAACACGTCCCGTGTCGTTCTGGTGGCGATTGCAATGTTTTCCAACCGCAGGAGAGGCGGGGAAAACTTCGAGTTCGGTCCAATCACGCATGTCGCTCATCCCCCCTCTCTCGCGGTTGGAAAACATCACGACCACAACCCGTGTCGTTCAATTAGGAAGCCGTAACGCTGCTTAGCGGGAAAACCAGGCCACGGAATCATGAAAGGATGATTGCCATCGATTAAATGATTTCGCGTCCAAACGGCTCAGTGAGGCTTCCTAATTGAATTAAGCGGGATATAGAACATACAGGACAAGATTTAGATCGAATATTTTTTGTATTATAAACATCCTAATGAAGTCTAGTTTTTCAACGCAGCCTACCTTTGAGCGTGCTTTCCATAGGTTGATCACCTTAGACCACTCGTTAGGTCGTATACGTTCACATGCTCTTGCCAGTCGGCTACGTTCCTGTAAAGGGCGAATACTGATGCTTGTCTTTTTTCAGCCTTATAGTCTTCTGTAAAACTTACATTTATTGTAAGATATTTCTTCGGCTTCTGTGAAGTGTCGCTGATCAGCCAAGAATAGTCCGGGACGCGTTTTCGTAGACATTCTTGTGATTTTCGTACGTCCTGAAATGGATGCTTCCGTCCTTGAAGTGGATAGTATACTTGGCTAACACGAGACAATGAGAATATACTAACGGGCCGGTTCACCAGCCTCTCGTCATTTCTTCAACCCTTATATTGATCCAGCTAATGATCTCGGCACTGCAAATCAGCGATGTCGATTATGTGGAGTGGATCGTCCACATTCAAAAGCATGTAAAGTTGAGGCTGTTGATACCACCCGAATTGGCGTTTTTCCCGCGGTTTTACATATGGGGTCTACTACTCTGAATTCAGAGAGAGTTTTATTGAGGCCAATGTATGCAATCAAATGCCGCTTTGATGTCGATGAAGACAATAACAGCACATTTTCCACATCTGATTCGCTCCTCCATCAATTGAGCGAAGATTCAAACGAAAATTGTTCCCAATAACACCACGAGGAGCTGAATTTTCAGTGCAATACCTGATATGAAAAAAAGACATTGTTGTACAACAAAAACATTGTTTGTAAAGCCAAGATCAATTGTGGTGCGCGCGAAGCGCGCACCATATTTTGTTTTGAGTCGGCCACGCGCGCAACCCGTTTTTCGAAATCTAAGTTCAGGCTGAAGGTGGGAATCAGCTCTAAATTGCATTGAAAAGAGCGGAAAAAGTTGTATTTGATGCCCAAAAATGGTTTAGAATGGTTTCCTAGGATTTGAGAAAATTTTGAAAAACCGCAAGTTTTCTCTGTTAATCTCCTTTTTTTCAGACGGCATTCACGATCTTGTGCTACCAGTTAGAATTGAGCTAGGGAGCTCAATTTGGGACAGGAGGCTGGAAGTGGCTGCAGGTCGCTCCTATTCCAATTTGAACTCGATACCTTCACTATGAAGGGTATCTCAATATCGTGGTTTACATATTAAATTAGCCGTGGAGCACGAAAACTGCTTTTTCTGCTGTGGCTGTGGAGACCGGGGTATGTGCGTGAATTTGCAGCCAATCAACACAGTTCGTCGGAAGTAAGTACTGAACTTGTCAGAATTCGTACTCATGACACGTCATCGATCGATAATCAATATTATCGATTTTCGTGCTTTTCGCACAAAATGCGGCGAACAGTGGTGATTGCTTTTTGGGATTTGTTTTCTTGGTTGAGAAATCTGCTCATCAGTCATTATCGATAAATACCGATCAATAATATTGATTTTTCTGCCTGTTGCACAAAATGCCGCAATGATTTTTGATTGTTGATGGCTCTAAGTCATTTGTTTGGAAAATTCTGCTTATCATGCAAGATCAAATATTAAATATCAATAATATTGATTTTTCACATTTTGCACGAAATGCGGCAATGAGTTTAATTTTTTGGTTGTAAGTCATAGGTTTCAAAAATTTACTCCTACGACAATATCGTCTGTTAGATGTTTCATCATTCCAAAATGGAAATCGTGGAGCAAAATTGAAGTCAGAAGGAACCTTTTGAAAAACATGTGAAATTTCTGAAAATTCAGCTTCCTGGCAAAAGTAGCGATTTGGCAATGTCATTTATAAGTCAAAAATTCAAAAGTATCTTGAAATACTTTTTAAAAGTGATTCGGCGTAAAATAGCCTGGAGTAATAAAAGCAAGGAAATGAAGTGAAATAATCAAAAAATACGATTTGGTGGTCGATCATTTCACAAACTTCTTCGTTAAGCTTATCAAAACGAAATCAAGCGCGCAACGGAAACATGAAGCAACTTTTGACAAGTGTAATAAGGGAATCAGTATATGTCATGCTAGGTGAAGGCAACGCTCCATTCCATATCGTGCTTGATTTTGTTTTGATAAGCTTAACGGAGAAGTTTGTGAAATGATCGACCACCAAATCGTATTTTTTGATTATTTCACTTGAGTTCCCTGCTTTTTTTATTACTCCAGGCTATTTTACGCCAAATCAATTGTAAAGATATTTCAAGATACTTTTGAAATTTTTTTTGACTTCTAAATGACATTGCCAAATCGCTGCTTTTGCCAGGAAGCTAAATTTTCAGAAATCTTCGCTTTACAAACAAATAAACGATTACAGTGTTGTGGTGGGGCTGGAAAAAATAACGAAAGGATTCAAAAATGCGGTGTAGTTCTAACGATATGAGTTTAATATCAAACTAATCCTGGGGTTTCAAAAATTGTTGAAAATTCTTCTATCAAGAAGTGCAAGACTTTTTTACTCGTAAGCCAATCATTAATTGCGATCTCAGTATCGCTGTAAATATGGCTTCGGTCCTCAGAAAATGGTTGGCACCAGAGAACCTCGAAAAATTGCTACTCTAACACCAAAATACTCTGATTACCAGTTTTCAATGGGATACTCATGCCGAAACTGTTTTTTTCATATCAGGTATTGCACTGAAAAGCTCAACTCCACGTGGTGTTATTGGAAACGATTTGTTACTTTGTTATTTTTAATACGAATGGTGCATGAAAAATCAAACATCTTTCTACAGTCACTTTTCGAACATTCGTGTCCTTTTTTGTACGAGGTTTTTAGTTTTGCCGTTTGTCGATTTCCGGTTGCCGTTTGCCGGCCATTTTTGGGCGATTTTTGTCGATTGTCGTTTGCCGATTTTTGAAAATCGTTTGCCGCACATCCCTGTATGTAATGCTATGCTACGTAATCGCTCGTTATGCTATGCTGTGAGTTATGCTATGTTCAAAATAGCGAAACAGTCTTCCAGATGGAAAGTGGATTATTCGATACTCATTCAGTCGGAAGCCAATACTAGCTATCCGTACGGGAGGATATGTAAATACTCGTTAGCTTGTTTGTATCAATCGGCATTCTTCTTCCTTGCGAAACCTGTCACGCGAGGAGGTGAGAAGGATTAGGATTGTTTTCAGTCTTCCCCAAACATCGTAGACAGTCATGGGATATGAGTTTTGTTCCGGGTGGATGTTACCTATAGGGAGGAGTGCATGTCATCACAAACAGTCACGAGACATCGGCCTTTTTCCGGGAGGATATTACCTATATGAAGGGTACATGTCACCCTGTCTGCCTGATTTGAAGGAAAATGTTGTCAAAAAGAGTTAGAATTTACCTTCTCATTCTCAAACGCGACCACGGTGGCTTCAACCTCAGCCAGAATGAGGTCAATCATCATGTTGTCGTCGTTGTCCTCCATTTCATCACGACCGTCATCATCCTTTTCCGACACCACCTTTGTGGAAGTCATATCAGCCAGCCACTTGAGCATCTTTAAATCGGGCCTATCTGAAAACTCCAGCTTTACACAGACTTCAGTGAAAGCGAAAGTAGGCGACAAGGTTCTACCACGAGCGACAATAAACAAAAAGGTGGAGGAAATAGGGATTGGGTGACATTGGACAGCAGTAACTAACGGCACTGTATCATGAAGTTTCCCTCTCAGGCAAACCATCGCTCCGAGCGGTACCGGAGAGCTACTCAAGCGGCGCTGCCTTTCCGCTCCGAGCGAAAATTAGCCATCTACTCGGGCCACAGGAGCCGCTCTCCGAGCCACAGCAGCATCGCTCGGTGCGATCTTCGGTCCCAACTGGCACTGCGGTCTCTGTTCGGGCGATTTTCAAAAATTTCCTAATTGCTATTTTTTCTTTATTTCCGCCTCTTCTGGAGAGGATTAAGCCTGTTAAGAGGATAAGGCACCTGTTACAGCCTGTGGGTCAGGAGGTTAATCCTGCCACAGGCCGCAACAAGGATACCATCCCATCATGGTCCGCAATGAGGAAGCCTTCAACACCGCGGGCCATGGGGGATCCCCTCGGCCGCCAAAAATTGTCATCCTGAGAGTGATCCGAGGTCACCTCTCAAGAGTGGCCTCGAAAGGCCAACTACCCGTCTACACGAGGCGAGCCGCCTTTTATACCAGCAGGAATGGTTGTTCTTTGAGTGATAACGTGGCTCGCACATTATCACTCAAAGAACAACCAATCCCGCGTCTCTCTATCTCTGGCGATGGCACCGCTGTGGCCCCGAGAGCGACCGGAGAGCGACTGGAGGGCGAACTGGCACCGGACAGGGACCGCGGTGCCAGGTGGCCTCGGCCGCTGTCCGGGCGATGACGTCATAATTGGGAGGAGCCGGTCCCGCTCGGAGCGATGGTTTGCCTGAGCTGTCAGGGGACACACACACACACACACACACACATACACACACACACACACACACATCATCATCACCGACCCGACACTAAAGCTACGGCGATTGAAATAGACGGACGCATTTTATCTCCCGCAAATCGTGCCAATAGTGACGGTTGCCATCCACTCCACGCAAGTCAAACTCCTTCACATAGAAGATCTCCTGGCTTAATTCTAGGTTGCTTGGAGAGTGTACATCAAGTACTCAAAGATCAGATCATTTATTAGGTTGATGCAAAACTTCCCGGACTTTTCACGACTTTGAATAAACAACGTTATTCCAAAACAAACAAGGCTCACCAAACAAAATAGTTTCCATCACATTCGAGTATCTTTCGCCACCGATTGGGCAGATCATGAATTCCCGACGCGTGGAGCTCTGGCTTTTGCGAGTCGAAGTATTTTTCTAAGGCCATTTTGACTTCGTCATCGTTAGTGAACTGTTTTCCATCCAGGAAGTGCTGCATCGAGCGGAACTGATGGTACTTGGAAGGGGCAGGATATGGGCTATATGGATGGTGAGGAAGAACTTCCCAGCCCAGGTCCAGCAGTTCCTGTCGGGTTATCCGGGATACGTGGGCCGAGCATCGTCGCGAAGAAGGCAAACAGTACATTCATCCCAGGACGGCTGGACCTGGGGTGGCAAGTTCTTCCTCACCTCCATAGAGCCCAAATCTTGGCCCTTCCGACTACCATCTGTTCCACTCGATGCAGCACTTCCTGGATGGAGAACACTTCACTATCCATGACAATGTCAAAATGGCCTTAGAAGATAACAAACAGCCAGAGTTCTACGCGTCGGGAATTCATGATCTGCCGAAGCGGTGGCGAACGATTTCTGAGTATGATGGAAATTACTCTGTTGGGTGAGCCTTGTTTGTTTCTGAAAAAAAAAATGCATTTTATTCAAAGTCGTGAAAAGTCCGGAAACTTTTGCATCAATCTAATACCATACCTTCGACCAATCTGTAGCAATGTTTCTTCGTTCAAACTGTAGGCGGCCTCCTTCAGAGACAGCAGAAAAGTTCCAACTGTCCTAGCGATGACCTTTAAGGTGCAAACCGCTTGCTCTTTTTCGGCAGTGACCTAGTCGATGCAAACCGCTTACACCCTCCGTTTTAATTCCTTCCTTCGAATGTAGACTATGAGGTTGACCCGTTTATAGGAGCCTACAGGAACAGCAGCAACGTCGAGTCGAACAAGACGAACATTCCTATGGCACGTAAAATCCGAGTTTATATAGACGGCGCATGGTGAGAATTAGAAGGCGGAGCCGGGAAAGTGCCAGGCGAACCAATGGGAGCCGAGCCAGCAGTCGTGGCGAGAATTGAATTCAAATCAGAGTGAACGAGGGCTTACGGAATAGGTGCAACGATAAGATTGTGGAATGAGTGATATAATATAAAGGAATGGCATGTAGAGTTCGCGCAATCATTTTAGTCTGATGAATGGAAAGGGCTGCGGCGGTAGATCACCCTGCGCGAATCGAAACCCTATTCTCCAGTGAGGCCGCCAACCCCGCACGGCCATCCGCCTGGTCCATGCGTCGGACTAAAATGAAAACGGAAACCATAGATATACATATGGTTAAGGAGCGAATGGAGTTTGTCCTGTACGGTGCACCTTGTTGAGGTTCATCGTACTTCGAAATTCGATAGGGCAGTGCAGACTCGCTTCTGGTCGTGGTCGAATAGTTTCTTCGAGCGGTATGGAAACTCGGGATTTTGCAGAAAAGTATCGATGGCATTGCGAGATCGACACAATGTTGCAGCTATATTGCGACGGCTCCTTTCAACCTGAGAATAAGCCCGATTTTGAGTTTTTTTTTTGTCTCGGAAGGCATGTTAATGAGTGACTAGTTGGAAATGTGGTAAAAAGTCTCGCATCAAGGCAGGGTCTCAACGCTCTGTACATAAACCTGTGCTTGGTAGTGGCCCTATCATTGTGATACGGCATGAAATTCATAATTTCATCTGAGAAATACTTAAAGGCACAGTTCACGATAAACTTCGTCCTTGAGTTTTCTTTGAAAAACAATGGTGGTAGCCCCAGTGTTGAAAAAAAAAACGGATTCGAAAGCGTTCCCAGAGGCGAGAAACGGTTTTGAAGATTACCCCAGGGAGCAAGCCCGGCCTGCTCGGGTCTAGTTGATGTCGTCAACACCAGGGGTGTGCGTTAATGGAAAATTTTATTTTCGTTAAGCGTTAGTCGTTAATTTTCAAGAAAAAACCGCGTTAACCCGTTAATGCGTTAGCACGTTAATTTTGCATTTCGTTAACAATTTCAAAAAAAAACATTTCCTGACCACAGCGAAAATCGATAAATCACCAGAGGTCCCAGTAATTGTAAAACAGACCTTTAGATGGCCTCAGGAGGACGCTGTGGAAAATGATTGAGGCATTATGTGGAGCGTGCGTCGCGTCGTGAAGTGTGAGTAGCGCTTCATGTGAAGTGTGCACGGTAGTAGAAAGTGAGTAGCGCCGTACGTGGAGCTTGCGCAGCGTCGTAGAACGTGAGTAGCGCTTCATTTAGAGAGCTGGCGACGCTCCTTAGAAATTGAATAGCGCTTTGTGTGGAGAGTACGCAGCGTGGGGCGCTCCATGCAGAGCGTGCGCCGCGGGACAAAACTTACTGGCGTTTTATGTAGAGCATGCGCTGCGTCATGAAATGTGAGAAGAGCTTGATGCAGTCTTTACGTATACGGCAGAATAGATTAAGTGAAGGAAACATGTCCGTCGATCGTTTATAGGCAAAGACGATTTGATCATTCCCACCTTAAGCGGAAATTGGCTCGTCTGGGAGCAAAGCCCCTGCCAGAAGCCAAAACGGCCGGTAGGCTGGTTACTGTACATACATATAGGCATATACCATTCGATACAGTCCAAGATATGCTTAAGAGTATCACCGACCCGGCCTTCGAACACACTTCTGGAACACAAATTGAAGCTCTTCAATTTTGAGAAGAAATGACGGAAATTAATGAACAATGGAATTTTGAACATCGAGGTCAGCTACATATTTCACAACAAACGAAAAATGAAAAAAGCCGACTGCCCCAGTTTATAAATTTGCCAATCGAGCAGATTAATCGGTGCCATAAATCCACTGCTATTAACGAACCCAAAGTTAACGTAATTTTAGGACTTTTTCGTTAAATGTTAATCGTTAATTTTACAAAAACCGCGTTAACCCGTTAATGCGTTAACACGTTAACGTTATAACGCACAGCCCTGGTCAACACCGTCATGGCTTCATCGCTGCCACGCTTTGACATTCGATTATCAGCAGTGGTTTTTATCGAATTAAGCTATGGATTGGAAAGATTTTTGCCTGAAGATGTTTTCGGCAACCTAATGTCAAATCTAATCTCTCTTTCAATGAAAAACCACTGACGATGATCGCAGGTCAAAGCTTGGGAGTGATAGAGACGTGACTGTTTTGACGACAACAACTAAACCCGACTCTGAGAGTTTTGGTCGAGAAATAGCCGCGAAATGCCTGCTTGCCGCGTAATAGCCGCTAAATAGCCGCCAAATAATGCTCGCCGCGAAATAGCCGAGAAATAATGCTCTCCAGGCAGATATACGGAGCATTCCAGAGGCATAATGCAGATGACAGCACCTCCGTCGGTTTAATTACTCAAGTCTGAGGTACGTGGACCTCGTTCAACCTCTGGAGGCCCCGCCCAACCGCTGGCGGTCCCAGGTTGTGGCTCGGCGAGCCGGCGACGGTAGCGTCTTGGTTGATTTTGTTTACTTCTGAATATTTCTCGGTTATATCTCGTCTGTTTGTCGGCTACTTGTCGTCCGTTCGCGAGAAGTCGAGAATCAGCCGCGGAATAGCCGGGGAATAGCCCACCAGGAGCCGCTGCGGAGCCTGGTGGGCTATTTCATTTCGCGGCCAAAACTCTCAGAGGAGGAGGCCAGACTCGCCTACTGAGGTAATCTTCAAAACCGTTTTTGCCTCTGGGGAGGCTTTTCGGATCCGTTTTCCCTACACTGTTCTGCTTTCGAAGACTACCACTACTGTTTTACTAATAAAATTCGAGGACGGAGTTTATCGTGAACTTTAAGAGGTGCTATTACTCGTAATGATTGCGATGCAAGGGTTCTCAACTGCATTGAATTTATAGAAACTTGTTGCTAGGCTTGGAGCTTCTGCAGACCTCGCAATCATCAGAAACTGGGGTGGCCCTATCATTATGATACGTTTTGTAGTTGAATCCAACGGGACCGCAAAAGACCATTGGGCAGACCGCGCATTTGATGGGCGAGCCAATGGTAGTGATTTAGACAAGAACGAAACGTATAATCTGAGGAAAATGGTTACTTCTTTGGTGGGCTTGCGTTAATTTGGCAGTAGAGGGCGCTTGACAAGTAGGATAAGTATGGGCAATCAAAAAGATGATTTTCTTTCAGTTTTCTGAGGTGGAGAAAAAATCTCCCTAATGTAATGCGTCGTGAAAGCAATGAAATGCAGTTGTCAGCAATTGTTCAACGCAGGAAACAGGTGATGAAATGCCATCTAGACAAAATCGGTCAATATGGTGGTGAAAACTCAGAGGATATCCTGAGAGGAAATCTCTAAGCTGACTTAATTATTGCAATCACTGCATACAACACTAATGCGCCGCGCCTCCACTTACGCGAGAGAGGCGTTGCCAAGGAAGACACGTGTGATTCGATAACACTCTAATGATGGATGATGGAGAAAAAACAAGACCGCTGATAGTTCTCAGAGTGTCACCAAAAATGAGCCTGAAGAGTGAGCAGAATGAATAGCTTTTGATATTGAACGAAACAGTCGATTACGAGTCAGTCGACTACTGGATTATTTGACAATTTGAAAGGTCGAGTTAGTCGAAAACACGATTTTTCGAAAACTCCAAAAATAGAGTTAGACGAAAATTTGCCTATTTGAAATTCGGAAATACCGGATTAGCCGAAAACTTGCTTACATGAAATTCTGAAAAACCGAGTTAGTCGAATGCTCGATGATTCGAAAAGAGTTTTGAGTTGTCGAAGTAGATATACCACGGGAAACCAACGGATAATCACTCCGAAAAAAACATCGAGAACAGCTCTGCTGAACAATCATTTGGAACCCATAGCCCCCTGTCAAAGTCAAACGATCGGATATAGTCAGCCCGGTCGATAAGCACCAACAGTTGACATGGATCGCACTGATGCATACCTTTGCGTTTCTTATTGTGCGTTGGCGCACAGTCGGTGCTCATATGCATGCGTGCACGAAGTTTGCGCTAACACATAGTAAGGAACGCAAAGTATCAGTACGATCCGTGCCGACTGGACATCAATGCGAATTCGGTGTAAAGAAATCCACTCGTTATGGCCGGACGGAGCACGCCTGTGCCGTCCGTGGCCGTTCTGGTCGATGCGCATGCAACAGATTGCTAACTGGGTTCGAAAACCCCCTCCCCCAGGGGCGGCATGCACGTACGCGGCAAATTAAGTTGGGGCTAGGCAGGGTTTGGGGCGTCGGCGCGTTTGATTATTGCTGTGCGAGTGCAGGAGATAATCAATAGTTGGGGTCTCAACGGGGTTTCGGCTGCCCCACCCTCCAACGTAGGGTTTGCGAGGGAACGATTTTTCAGTGCTAGCCTGACCCCCTTTTAGCCTTGGCGCTGCTATCATCAAGCGCGCCGACGCTCCAAACCCTGCCTAACCCCAACATAACACGCCGCGTACGTGCATGCCGCCCCAGATGTGGCCGGAGTGAGCCCGCCTGGTCCGTTCTGAACCAGCTGCGAATAAGTGTGCAAAGCATTGCTTACTGAGGTGGAAAATCACCCGTTATTGCTAGACTGAGCCGACCGCAGTGCGCTCGAGGACATCTGCGTAACCGTTGTTTTAAAATAAAAAACAACTCGAAATAAAATCTCTGAACAGAAGTCACTTACACCAGAATCATACTTCCCGCTAGCCACGAGGCTACGTAATGTTTATCATTCATTCCTACCGAGAATCGATATGCCTGCTCTGTGGCTGTCGGGCATCGCCATAAGTATAATTTCGGCCTAGGGGCCCGAATAGAGTCCCGCTGCTGAAATGCGCTGCTGCATTCAATCAAAGAGAATCGAAAGCGAAGCGCCACATGATCGATACTACTCCACTGCCTGCTGCCCCCCCCTCCAGCAGCGGGGCTCTCTTCGGGCACCAGCGACAGCGCGAAAGCGCGTGAGGCACTGTCATTCTCGAACGACAGCGCCTGTACGCAGTTGCGGACAACGGCTGTTGCACCAGCGATTATCGCGCTGTGACCACTTGGTCTCGGTACTTAGTATGATTATCACGCTGAGACCACTTGGTCTCGGTACTTCTGGGTATAATTGGGGTTCTATCTTAGATGAAAGTTCAGGTATTCTCGAAAGAATCTGCACTGAAGGTCTATACAGAACTATCCTTTCTTTGGCTGATTTTACATACTTTTCTCTAAAGCTATAAAACATCAAATCCAAAGTCAAAAATAATATATGTGCAATAGATTGTGAGGGGAGGACGTGCCACAACGCTTGTTAACCAGAGACATATGAATGGTTCGTGATCGCATTAGAAGCCCGGTAACAGTGCCCTATCCGACAATAGGGCATCTAATCCTCGATGTTGTCGGGAAGCCTAATTACCAGAGAGTATAGGTGGATGCGTTCAAAAGAGTTCATCGAAGCGTCGTGTTAACTGAGACGTTGAGGGCTTCCTATTTGTCTACGTTAGACATGTATATGCACATCTAGATACACACGTATTTATGAAATCTGAACAAAGTCCCGATTTATGACGATGCAAGACATCCCAACCCTGTCGATAAATATCTACATCGTGCGATTCAGGTGTAAAAAATTCAACCGCTGTGGACGGACTGAGCCCGTCTGATCCAGCTGTGGCCGTCCTGATCGACACGTATGCAATACATTGCTTACTGAGATAAAAACCGTTGTGGCCGGTTTGAGCTGACCACAGTGCGCTCGAGTATGCCTGCCTAATCTATTGGCGCTCAGTCCGCAAAGCGCGCAGGACGGCATAGGATTACTAGGAAGGCTAAGTCTAGCCATAGGCAGGGTTCGCACTCCCACCGAAGCGCGACCGCCGCAGATATCAAGCATATCGACTTATGATAGATTCGGATGGAAAACGTTATGTGTAGTCGATCTTTGCGTGAAGTATAGTCCTTGGGCGGACTTTAACGGGGCCAGAGACGCGCAGTCTACATTGAAGGCCAAGCATTGATCGTCATAGTTACATATCTTCAGTGTCTCACAGGCAGGGAGACGCGCTCAGCGATCGGTCGGGAAATCATTCGGTCAATGGCCGGCCTCCCCTCGCTCTGTTCCTTTTCCCGCGGGCGATTTTCCCCCCGCCAAGCAGCGTCGCTGCTTCCTCCCATCCAGTGACTGACGATACACATTTGAATCAACACGCTGGTGAGGCGCAGAGGGATGAACAAGAGTGGACTGCCCACAGGGGCCGAATGCATCATTGAGCCGGGTTGGGCGGGGGCAGGGCAGTCTGCTCCATTGAAGAACTCTGTAAATCAACAAATCAATCGTGCCCCAGCTGCCCCAGCTCAGAGGCTGGGGCAGCTAGAGCAGCGAAAAACACGGCTGGGGCACGATTGATTAGATGATCTACTGCCCTCGCACTGCGATCTTCAATGATGCCGACTGCCCTGCCCCTACCCCAACCCGGCGCGTTGATGCATCCGGCCCCAGAAGGGGTAGCCTCGAACGTACTTCTGACCTGATTGTTAGGTCCCGCCTGGATCAGGGTTGGAGTGATCCTGTTGCTGAGTCTCACAAAATTGCTATTTGAGTTTCTCCAGTCGAACCTTGTGCGGGTAATATACCTCAGATATTTGCGGGGAAGTTCCCGAGGACAATAGACCTGACTCGGTCGTGATAACTCGGACGAGGGGAGAGGATCGATACGTTCCCGGGAGGGGACCCCTCGCGGGGGGGGACGTCTCGCCCCTCCCCTAAAATTATACACAACGAATGATTGCGGGGGAGAACAAGGGGAGTTCGCATCACGGTTGTTCCCTTGGCTCCCCCCCCCCCCCGAACATGATGAACGCGAAAACAAAGCTGCAGCGTATACGGTGATGCAAACAAGCTAGTCTCGAGGTGGTCTCGTACTTTGCAAGGTGAAGCGCAGATTTGCTGCTCAAGGACTGAGTAAGGTATTCCTGTCTGAATTTCTGGGAAGATAATAAGCTCTTCTGTAACCTGTCGTCAGAGGTGAATATTTCTGGCCCTATTTCAGTTTTCCAAGATTAGGAAGCTGTTGGAAACAGCGAGTTTCCGCAAGCAGATTTATGATCCAATTAATGGACAATGAGTGTTGGTTGCGAGAGCATGGGGAAAACCGGCGATCGGGTAAACAAGGGAGACCTGCTGGCCGGAGGTCCCCTGCGCCTCCTCTCGATTTAGGGCAAGTTCCCCAGTTGTTTCGAGGGAAGTTCCGTCGTCGTTCTCGGGAACATCCCCGCATGCCTAAATACTCTCCTGACATATAGTCAGTGTCTCACGGGTGGGAAGCAGCGCTCAGCAATCGGGAGCAAAATCATTCGATCAATAGCCATCCTCTGCTCGCTTTCACGCGCGCAATTTTTCCCGCCAAGCAGCGTCGCGGCTTACCCCCCTGTCCAGTGATTAACGATACTCTCTTCCTCTGCACTCTTCAGCTGCGACAGAGCTTTAATACACATATCGTTGGTGTCTCACAGAGGGGTAGCCGCACTCAGCAGTTGGGCGCAAAATCGTTCGATCAATAGCCACTCTCCACTCCGCCAAGCAGCGTCGCGGCGATCTCTCATCCAGTGATTGACGATAGTGCTGCGCCCCATTATTTTCGCCATATTTTTCGTTTTCTTCTATCGGCCATGGTTTTGGTTGTTCCTTCCCAAGTGTTGGGAATAACTCTTGGGGCTGCCCAAGAGCGACCCGCGCACCTTCTGTTCCAATTGTCCGCCTACACTGTATGGTATCCTTATCAGATTGAAGGCAGGGTTCTCGATAAAATTGGTTGTTGTGCTATCCCCATGGATTTGTAGATCTGGCCATCACGAAAGTCAAAGTAGGTAACAAATTGGAGAGAAAACGCTCTGTAACAAGTCATTGCTCGGTGTCCTCCCGCCCCCAATTATCGAGATTTGTGTGGTAGCCTGTTTTTTCGAACTTTATTTTGCTTCCAAAGTAATTTCTCAACACTTAAGAGACCGCGCGCTCCTACGGGCCAATCTTTTTCAGTGTTTTTAAATTGTTTTTGTTGTGTAACTGCCTATACCAAAAGGAGATATTTGGCGCTTATTTATATAGCGCATACTCAGTACTATGGAAGTTGGTATTAAGCAAGAGATATAAAAGCAATATTTAGAGAAGGGATCCGTTTCTGTTTAAGCAAACGAAAATTGAGTTTTTGGCGTAGTGGTGCAGTGTGGGCACACAGTGCCTAAGTGTTAACATTCCTGGAGAGTACTGATCACTTTAACAGCAAAAACAAAATAAAGGCGAATAAGCGAAGCAATAATGAAAATCTCCGTGTTAATTAGGGGGCCGGCCGAAAACCGGTAATTAGACTGTTATACTTTCTAGGCAAACTGTGGCGTCGACAGCAGGTTGATAAGTTGTCATCCTCATGAACTCGCTCCTGCTGACAAAGTCAAATCAGCGCGTATTGTCAGCCTGAGACCTGCCGGTTGCCCAGCGACGTCCGCCTGTTGTCGGGCTGTTGACAACTGGATGTGTCGCGTTTAGCGGCCTATTTTACCACCAGTTCACATCCTGCAGAACTGTTTCCATCTAGATTAGAACCAAGCATTACACCGAACACGCGTTGCGGTCAGCACACCAACACGCGTCGCGGCCGGCACAGCGACACGCGTTGCCGGTGGCTGGTCGCCCAGCCTCCCTGGGGTCAGTACCGGATAGAAGCAGGATCTTCCAGATGTTGGGCGCGGCTGTAATGTCCCACAAACTTGGGTAACTGCAGCATTCGCAGCATGCTTGAAAATGCGTCGTATACTTCCTTGCTGCAGCCAGAGCGCTAGCTGTCAAAGCAAACAGCTCGATTATCGACGATGATCATAACTCGCGGCCACGGCCCCGCCAAATATCGGTGCGGTGGCCAGCGGTGAGACTCATGAAGTGGGCGGATCAACCTGTTTGCTCGACGCCTCCAGTTTGCCTGGAGTTGTTTTCGAGCCGTTTTCCCTCGAACTTTTCCTGGGTTTTTTCTGCTTGTTTTACTTTTTCTTATGGCCAAATCTTCATTCTCATTAAGAGAGCTCAATTATCGTTTTTCATCGCAGAACCCACTGCCTTTGAAGGGGTAAAAAAAGCTGACTCAGAGCAAGGAACAGAAGAGAGTGGAGAATCACTCTAGAACAGAAGAGAAAGTCTTTTCAACGGCATTGAGATTACTGGAACTGAGAGATAGTTTAATATATTTGTACTTTCTTGACCAGATGAGTAAGGCATCCCAAGTAAAGTTTCTCTACACCTCATTGCCATAGGGGTTGACGACAAAAAGTCTCATTTCAAAAAAGCAAAGAAAGAGGTTGTAGTGTTCTGACACTTCTTTTTGGCTTATGGAGAAACTACGACCGGTTTTTTCGGAGATGACCTTTTTCGGTAGAGCAATGGAGATTATTCTGATGAGCAATAATCTAGCAGAAACAGACAGTCGGGATGTGGTTCAGAGGTACTAGGGAAACTGTCTCAACATTCTGTGGGTGTTAGAGAGGCGAAATTCCAAAGTATTCTGTATAGGGAATCGGTACGAGGTTTTGCGAGGCTCAAATGCTTCCAATACATTAGGACCACATTGCGTTGGAAAGCTGTTTTAAGGCAGTGGTCGCGATCAAATATGCTCATCTTCTTTTTCTCTCTAAATCCTTTTCTGGGTCTCGGTAGTAGGACCTATAAGAAAAAATCGCGAAAAAACCACTGTTTGGGCCAAATTTGAAACCTGAACTTTCTTGTCTTTTGATGGTGTACGATCCTCCCATCATCATCGGTGACCTCTTATATTAAGAACATCAGCTGGCTTGAAATTGAATTTCAATCAATGAAGCTTTTAGTGTGTGTAAGCGATCTAGTCAAACGTTTACTGAAGTTGTTGCTTTCATTGTTCAACTGTTTTATTCGTTAAATTTGCACTTATTTCTTCCTTTGAATGTCGATGATTTTTGAAATATCGCATGAGACTGCGATCTTTCGTCATCGCTGTGCACGTGTGCACGAAACGGCTTCTTTGGGCCCTAAATTCTAATTCTAGCCCGTTTTTCCCACCGCTCTACCTTCATAGTTTTCGGCTGTTTTTTTGATCTAAGATGATTTTAGTAGTTTTTACTATAACGTTTTTCATCGTGACCATAGCCTTTAAATCACTCTTCAATGTAATTGTATTGTGGAACAGCTGAGCAACTCGAAAAGAATCTGGAGAGACCAACTTTTGAGTTTGAGCCAAGCGTTTTTCAGAGAAGACAAAAAGCAATCTAACTGGCTGGACAAAAATCGCACCGTAAAATGAGACTAAATTGGAGCACCCAAACATTTCGTAACAGTTATATACCGGGTTGGAGATTGAGCGTCGCCATAGAGATGCTGATCTACGTTAGGCCGATTCGTCTGCGGCAAATGTTAGGCAATGTCATCACAAGAATGCTCCAGTGATCCCCCCGCTGGACATGGATTAGCCATCACTGGCGTCAATTGAAATGGCTACAACAGTCCTCTGCTAAATAGCAGATCCACAAAAAAAAGCTTAACTAAGAAGTGCGTGTGCTGAGGTTTCATTACCTACTGCTCTGATAGGAATATTCCAAAAATCTGCTCAAAAGCCATATGACCTGCGTGAAAACTCAACAATTGTAACTAAAAACAATAATTATGATGTCGATGCATCCTAAATTAGTATGCACCGGAAGGCAATTGTTTAGTAATAGCACAAAAAAAGCATGACACAACGCTATCAGGAACCCTAGGTTGGCACTTAAGTTCTCCAGCCCAGAACCTGAACAAATTCAAAGGCAGCGTCTCACGATGACTCCTTCCTCCCCAGTTTTTCACTATAAACAATGCGTTGGCATCTCCAAATGTAGCAAAAATCACGGACAAAGCTCTGAAAAACGCACTTAATGTCTCTTATTTCTGGTGAGTTAATATTGCCAGGCATTTACCGGTTGAATGATCATGTTCTCTGTGGCTGTGAGGGGTAAAAAAAAATAAGGTCAGATCAAAGTTGGAAGAATATTAAGGGTAAAACTGTATTCTCCAAGGGCCCAAAGGAGAGAACGGAGCAACATGATAGTGAGGAATTATAGAGGACGGCTGGAGAGTACGGGGACGGGAGTGTGAGTACAGCATTTTGTGTATAGTCCACGGCAAACGGAAAAGGCGGTGGTTGCGGTTGCAGACTTCTTTTTACCAGTATACTTTCACATTTCCCCTTGTTTTTATTAATTCCACAGCTGTAGTCGTATCAGTGCGCTGCAAAAACTCACCCATCAATCGCTTAGCCGTTTTGAGGTAAAAAATAAGTGATGCATCCTGCACCACCTCGGAGAGTTTTGACCGAGGCATAAGCCGCGAAATAAAGCCAGAGAAATAGCCTGCCAGGCGTCCGCAACGGCTCCTGAAGTTGGCTATAATTTCGTTTGAATTCTGAAGGCTTATTTCTCGGCTATTTTGTACGGCCAGTGCTTGGCCGATACCACTATATCCAGCAGGTAAATGGCTGAGAATTAGCCCACCTGTGGAGCGTGCTGCGGAACCTGGGCAAGCTATTTCTCGTGCTATTTCATATCCGCAACATTGGTGCTCTCTTCACACAGCCTCCAATCTAGAAATATGAGACTCGCAAACTTCTATTGCTGGTCTTGCCCTCATGCACTATTACAAGACAACCATTTTAATTGCCTGCTCAATCATGACTATTGTCATGTGTTCCGTAAGAAGCACACGTTCAAAGACAATTATTAAGGTCTCTTATGCGTCGGTTTTCCTGAACCCACGAATAAAGCCAAACCACTCGACATTTCTGGTTGAACTGCAACTTGTGTCCATCATAGGCCATTGCTTCTAGGACAAAGATTATCTATGAGCGCTGGATAAATATGTGGGAAGCTAATCGTGAGGTGAACTTGCCATTCCGTGCTATGTCTGGGAATCAAATAAAAGAAGTCATCACTATTGACAATGGCTTTAATCTTCACTATATGCATGCCGAATTCGGTTGATGAGTTCATATTCCGCTGGAGAATAAACATTCTGGTAGTCAGAGAGAGCGAATGAAGAAAAATGTGAGGCGTACATACCAATGAAAAATCTGTTATACATGCGAGAAAAAACTATGAACGTGTTGAAAGTTATTGCAATTCACCGCGGTGGCAGAACACTAACCTTTGAAACTTATATAGTCGACAGTCGACAAAATATCAAACAAGTTATTTCTCTTCATTTTCGTCGTGATTCTTAGAGTGCTGTTTCTCACTCCTGTCTCTTTGATTTACAAGCTAACCCAGCGCTTCACTGCTGGTTACAATCGAAATCGAGAAGCTCAGTGCAGAAAATGCTTCGGAGTTTGGAAACACAACTCCAGAAAACATAAAGATAAGATGACATACAACGTAACATAACATAACATAACATAACATAACATAACATAACATAACATAACATAACATAACATAATATAACATAACATAACATATATAACATAACATAACTATAACATAACATAACATAACATAACATAACATAACATAAACATAACATAACATAACATAGCATAACATAACATAACATAACATAACATAACATAACATAACACATAACATAACATAAATATAACATAATATAACATAACATAACATAACATAATATAACATAACATAACATAGCATATATAACATAACATAACATAGCATAGCATATAATATAATATAATATAACAATAATATAACATAACATATAACATAACATAAATATAACATAACATAATATAATATAACATAATATGAATATAACATATAATATAATATAGTATAGTATAACATAAATATAAATATAAATATTAAAGTATAAAGGCTAACATAACATACACATAATATTAAATATAACATAACATAACATAATATAACATAAATATAAATATAATATAACATAACATAACATAAATATAACATAACACAATATATAAATATAACACAACATAACATAATATAACATAGTATAATATAACATAGTATATAATATAACATGTAAATATAAATACATAGTATGTAACATAAGATACACACATAATATACTATATAACATAATATAAATACTAACATGGTATAAATATATAACATAAATATAACATAATATAAACATAACATATTTAATATAATATGTTACATTTTATAAATATTAAATACAATATAACATAAATATAACATATATGATAAATATAACATAGTATAATATAATACAATATAAATATAACATAATATAATATAAATATAATATAATATAATATAATAAAATATAATATAACATAATATAACATATAATATAACATAAATATAACATAATATAATATAATATAACATAAATATAACTGAGTAATATAAATATAAAATAAATATAACATAACATAACATAACATAACATAACATAACATAACATAGCATAACATTAAACATACATAACATAACATAAATATAACATAACAGATAACATAACATAACATAACATAATGATAATATAACATAACATAACATAAATATAACATAACATAACATAGCATAGCATAACATAACATAACATAATATAATATAGCATAAAGTATAACATAACAATATAAATGATAACATAACATAATGTATATACATAGACAATGAGTAAATATAACATAAATATGGGTGATAACAGTAGTTATTGTAATGATAACATAAGACACTGATGAACATAACATAATATAAACATAACATAGTATAACATAAATACAATATAACATAATATAACATAAATATAACATAACATAACATGTGTCACAAATATAATACAATAACATAATACAATATAGTATAATATAACATAACATAACATAATATAACAATACAATATAAATATAAACATAACAATATAATGATACATAACATAACATAATATAACATAACAAGTGTTAATATAATATAATATACAATAACAATATAATAATATAAATATTAAATATAGTATACACATATAATATAAATATAATATAATATAATAGAATATATATAAATATAATATAACATAATATAATATAACATATAACATAACATAATATAATATACATAGCATAATATTAACATAATATAACATAACATAACATAGCATAGTACAGTATAACATAACATAACATAACATACTATAAACATAACATAACATAAAATAAATATAGCATAGCATAACATAACATAACATACAACATAACATAACATAACATAACATAACATAACAAATATTAAACATAACATAACATAACATAACATAAACATAACATAACAGATAACATAGTACCATAACATAACATAACATAACATTAACATAAAAATGCAACATAACTATAACATAACATAACATGTAACATAACATAACATAAAATAAATATAACATAAAATACCACAATAATCATACAACTGAAAACAAACCTTACTAAAGATCACGCAACATAATATGAAATACAGTCGACAAGGATCGTTACTGATATTTGCGTTCCTTATTGTATATTAGCGCAAACTCGGTGCGCGTGTGTTAACATATGCGCCACTCACTTTGCGCCAACGCACAATAAGGGACGCGAAATCTCAGTACAATTCGTACCAACTGTAACATTGGTTTAGGAACTGGAATATCGATTTCCAGAGTTGGGCATCTATCACTTTGGGATAGAATGCTATGGAGCAGTTGACGGATCGTTGGACGTCTTCCTTAACAACCGATAAACATGATTTAAAGGAAGTGGTCGCGGTAAAAAAGGCTTATCTTCTTTTCCTCTATAAAGGCATCTCTAGGGTTATAGTAGTAGGACCTATGAGAAAAAATCGCGAAAAAAACGCTGTTCCGGGCCAAATTTCAAGCCTCAACTTTCTTGTCTTTTGATGGTGGACGAGCCCACTCCACATCATCGGCATCGATGACCTCGATGATCAAGAACATCAGCTGGCTTGAAACTGAATTTCGATATATTTATGTACTCATCTAGGCAGAAACATTGACTGAAGTGCTCGCTTTCATGGTTCAACTGTTTTTATTAGGTAAATTTAAATTTATTTCTCCCCCTGAATGTCGATGATTTTTGACTGCTCGGCATGAGACTGCGACGGGCTGCACTGTGCACGTGTTGCACAAACTGGCATCTTTGGGCCCTAGTAACTCTAATTCTAGCCGTTTTTCATTGCGCTACCTTCATAGCTTTTCAGCTATTTTCGTTTTAAGCCGATTATTGTAGTTTTTTCGATAACGTTTGTCATTGTGACACCTGCCTTCAAAGGATACGCTACTCAGACAATGGTGCGGACTGACCGCTGCGACGCATAAAGGCTTCTGCGGGCGGTACGCCAGCAAGTTGCAGGCGGATCGCTGCCTCTCGTTGTCTCTGCGGGCGGATAGCTGCGTTTTGGCGGGCGGATAGCGGCACCTGGGAAAGTTGATCACGCTGGCGGGCGGATCGCCAGCAGCTCTAAAGCGGCGATCCGCCCGCGACCTGCCAGCGATCCCCGCAAGGGCTTTGATAGCCAGCGATTCGCCCGCTGAGCTATGAGATGCAGCATTCCGCTCGCAACTGCCAGCCATCCGCCGCCAGAGCTTTGATAGCCCGCGATCCGCCCACTCAAATTTTACACTGTAAAACTTGTCAATCATTGACAAGTTCTCTTCTGGCATCAGCATCACGCTCAGAGTAGACAAAGCGAAAGGTATAAAAGGCGCTCCATCGCACTGAATGCTCACTCGGCATTTTGAAGCCGATCATGGGAGTTGACTTCGAGCCACCTTTGAAGGATCACTCAGAAGCCGGAGAATAATTTTTGGCGGCCAAGGGGATGGTCTTCACGGCTAGGGGGGGAGGGTGGTCCCGCACACGGAGACCGTGGTTGGAATCATCAGGTGACCCACATGTGGGGTGGGGGGCGGCTCGGGGGCTCCTGGCGGGCGGATCGCTGGCGACTGGCGGGCGGATGGCGGCGGGGATGTCCATCCGCCCGCCAAAAGCCAGCGATCCACCCGCACCTACTGTCTGAGTACAATTACTGTACAAGAAGGTCTGCTACACTTACTATCAGTCAGCAAAATGAAACTCTTTTGTCTTCTCCTTCTGATTGGTGATTGCTCAGCGGTAGTTCGGTCGAAGTAAGGCTCATTTAATAAAATGACTTACCACCTTACGGTGATCTTGTGCCTATCGTGCTCTGTTCTTATTAACGCCTCACTGAATTTAGAACATTGGAGAAAAGGTGGGTAGCATTGGTGCAGAATTCTTGAGACAGATCGATGTTTTCTCGTAAAATTTTAGACTCATGGAGAAGTCGAGAGGAGGGGAAACAGGAGATTAGCCCAGAAGACCTCGTAGACGAAGACAGTCGCCTTCATCAGGAGATTCAGAGTTTCACAGTAAGGCATTTAGGCATGAAGGGCATCAGTCGTGAATGCTTGAACCGTGGTCCAATAAAGATTTTTAAGGAAGAGCTGCACCTAGTGCTCCGCCTGACTTACTGGAAAAACGCGCAAGAAAAAGGTGAGACTAACGGCTTTAATTCATGAAAATGGGTTTTACGGTGACATTCTCCATCAGCACGACGGGATGTTTGGGGGCCGGATCTAGCGTGTATTTGATGTTTGTCGATTGATATTCGCGTCGGTTGGTATCCGCGGGATGTCAATCTACACATATCAGAAGCACACGCTGGGATCGCTCCAGACATCCCAGCGGGAGGTAAAAAACTGCGCGACCGACTCACAAGCAGTGTTCAATTTTTGATACCCTAGGGTCGTTCCCAATGGATTTTCTAGGGTTTTTCTCGTTTTCCAGCGCATGGAGAGAATGGTTTTCCGTTCTGGATCTTCGTCATTCTGGCACCTTTGGTCATAGTCTTGATTGCGTCCGTCGCCTGTTTCGCCATTACGAAGAGGTCCTATGTACGTTTCAGAAAGACGTTTGAAAACGTCAATAGTTTTGGTATATTTTATATGTTTCAGAACAAAGCTATGAAAAAACATGCGCAATTGATGAGTCAGAAAAGCGCCACTGAGCGAGAAGGTGCCGGCGTGGGTGGCTCCGCTATGGACATGGATGTATGTGACTTGGAGGATATCAAACCGCTCAGATAACTACGGCGGTTTTAGTAGGCATATATGGGGCGGCACTGTTTCAGAGAACCTACCACAACGTCGCAATCTCGGCCGCACACGACGCTATGGCGTCTGGACTTTTGTTTTTCTCGATTTCCTTGGAGAAATCCACGGCCCATCCGCGGTGCAAGATTACAGATAAGAGGGTTTGCGGCGCTCTTCTAAAGGCGAATCTGGAAAAAGATGCCGTTCCGGACACTTTTCCTACCGGCCAATACAGGGTGCTTCGTCAGCATCAGCGGCTCCTACGCTCAGCAAAGTTTAAAGTGTTCACGATAAAAATGGTTTTTTCTGTTTTCCGCCTATCTTAAAAACGGTCCCATGCTGACTCCAATGATGTCGGGAATAAAGTGGCAGAACCCCTGAAACGGAGTTATGACTGTTCGAAATTCAGCAAGAAACAGACGAGTTGTCTGAGGCTAAACTGGTTTCTTGCAGCCGATGTGCGAGCTGACCTGAGTAAAGACGATTGAGAATGAAGGGAAGAACGGGCTTTTGATTGAAACCATCGCTCATTTAACAACAAATTTAGGGAACTGTTATAGACGTGGGCGAGTGGCCCAATGGGTCAGCTGGCCCACGAGATTTCACCCACTTACCAGCCGTTTTCGTCGCACTTGTTCTAACCTTCTACGCATGACCCAAAGCTTACGTTTTAGCGCGCGTAAAACTCGTCAGTGGACACTGCCTTCAAGGGCCATCCGCGGCCAAACAAAAAGAACGAATTGTCTTCCACAGGCGTTGGTAATGAGCCGGCACTGCAACGTGGATCGTACTTCGGGATCCGCAGATGATATTGTAAAATTGGCCTGGGAAACGCCGTGCTTTGGCCGCTTCTCCTCAAAGCTTAACGTACTGTGCTTCTCTGGCACGAATTCCGGTCCGCAATTGCATCTCGACACGCTTCGCGGCCGCACGCGCTCGAGTCAGTCGAGTTTCCAGCGCCAAAGCCGACTCGATGTGGCTTTTTTATACAGTTTCCTCCAATTTTTTTTAGTTTCATTTTTCCAACACCCACCTACGGCCAACAGATCGGCGGGGCGGCTGGGAACTCTTCCGACTTGGAAGCGCGCGGTCGCAAAACGTGTCGAGACGCAGTTGCGGACCGAAATTCGGCCCAGAGAAGCACAGCGAACGGCTGCGAATAAGCCATTGGGATGATCCGCGTTCGAGCAGCCGTCACGGCCCGTTCTATAGTGACATTCAGGGCTGCGGACGAACTGTGAGTCCTCTAGATAGGACATTCCGCGGAACACTCCCGGCTCATCGAAGGTATATAAAAAGAATTATCCTGCCGTCAAGCACGATTATCCTTCACCATTTCCGACTTCCAGTGACGTCTTAGGTTCTCTGAACTAGAGCCGTTTTTATCTCTATGTGGAACTTGATTTATTCAGATAATCAAACAGCTTGATGTGGTTTTAGGTGCCTGAATCAGACTTGTATATGGGTTTCGATCCGGATTTCAAGCCAGAGTTCGTATCTTGTACACGTCACTTTTCGACAAGTTTATAAATTGCCACCGGCACAAAATTCTCACCGGAGTGTCATGGTTCTTCTTTCAAGAGTTTTCCGTCTTTACTGCCTGATACCGTGAGATTTTGAGAGCCATTCGTGCTGTTTCCCTACACTATATTCCGTGTAGAGCCTCAACTACTGGCCCCTGAAGGAGGACGGTGCGCGAATGAAGACACACCGCTCTCCATCTAATTTATGCCCTACCCTCTATCAATTGGGTATCATCAGTTTTGTTTACCGTGAGAATTTTGTGCTGGTGACAATTTATAATCGTCTCACTTTTTGCATTGACGTTCTTTATTTTATGCATGCTTTTCAGCCCGAGAAGGCCTCGTGAAGGTGCCATGGGTAGCATGATGCGAGATCCGGACCTCGACCTCAGTACCCAACCAGATGTGCGTAAACTTATTAAATTACCAGTTGAAGAAAAAAGTTCACGTTATCCTATTTTTTTCAGAAGGCAAAAGTATGCAGAATGGCCTACACACACCACAAATGGAAAACGGTGGAAGCGGTGCGTTTCTGGGCTTGTCCATGGAATATTAGTTACGGAAATAGGCGTGGCACGGATGCTAAGTCCTTTTGTCCCACCCTAGAAGATACGAAAAACCATCAGCGACCCAACACGTCGGTCCCGTGACTTGCAGATGATATGATCGACTAAAACAGCTGATCCGTCTGTTACATGCCGTGATCTTGCCGAACACCCTTATGAAATGGTGTATCCGCCAAGTCCGAAGTGTTCCTGGATACGGATCTTCTACCAAGAGAAGAAAATGAAAACAAAAAAAAATGTTGAGAAAAAAACGAAGAAACAACAAAAAATAGTTAAGAAACATCTTGCGTTTTTTTTTGCTAAATGCAGACAACACTTACTAATCGAGTGTTCTACGACTCTACAAGGGAGTCCATTTGGAAATACCCATGGCCAACTTGCGGACTGTCGGCATCGCGTTACTTACCGGCGATTCATGCGGGCTAAGCTAGCAGTTCTTCTGTTGTAGGTCCGCGATGCATGAGAGAGGCGCCCGAACTCCAAGCATGAGCAGACTACGACATTCCAAGGTTTTCCACGCCACGACTGATCAACCCGTGGCGTGGAAACGCCTTGGAAGATCGTAGTCTGCTCATGCTCATAAAGATCGTGCTCTTACAAGGAAAGAGTTTTTAGTTGTAAAGGCATCTGCGAAAGCGACTAGTATTGTTAGTATATCTTGGGTCCTAATAGAAGAACTGCGCAGTATCCCACCCCGAGCTGCAGGTTCCAAGAAGTTACAAGCTTAGAACGGTCGTTGTTTGTGCTTTTCAAACCATCCAAAACGAGATAGTCCTTGGAAAATCCGGAAACGGACCTCATAATTGTGTTCAGCGCCCAAAACTACGCCTGACCCAAGATTGGCTGAAGGCACATTCTTCGAACTCTGTACAGAGTGATGGCGTTTTAAACTTGTGCGAACTGTTTGTTGACCATTTTTCTAGCGATTTGAGGGTTCTAAAGGCATTTATTTTTTTCTGATCTACCTAAGAACTTTCTCATGGGGGTTATTTAATGTGCTTATCACGAGTTTTAGGTTTATCTCTTGATTTTCCAACGTTTTCAAGTAAATTCGTTCAAAGCCTCCAATCGGGGAAATTCGAGGGCTAAACGCGACTTGCGCGGTTTTCCGGAACGTTTCTATGGGAATGGATCGAAATTTTCATTGGGGGGTTATTTGGAGTGCTAAACACGAATCTAAAGTCAGTCTATCGATTTTGGCAGCTCACGGTACATAGATTACGGTAGGTGAACGGTAGGTCGGTCAATGTCCCAGAATTTACTCGAAAATTCTACGGGGGGGGGGGTTAGTTCGGGGTGCTGAATACGAATTTGATGTCCATTTTTCAATTTTCATAACGCTAAGGTAGGTTTTGCAACCTAAATGGCATTGTAACTACCGTAACCTACAGTAAACTTGAGAATTTCAGAAACTGGACCCCAAATCCGTTTTCAGAACCCTTATTAAACCTTACATAAAAGTTTTGAGCAAAATCCTAGAAAAAAATTTTCGAAACTCCCAAAAAGTGCCCTATGGAGTTCCTCGCCAGAGTGCCTCGTTTTTCATGAGCTGAAAAGCCCATACCTTCTTGTAACCTGCAGCTCGGAGCAGGATGCCTGGCAGTTTCACTATTGAGGCCTAAGAGACACCAACAATACTGGTCGCTTTTGCAGACGGGTTTACCACTGAAAAGACTTCCCTTGCTAGTCCGCTAATCACCCGCAAGTTCTCTTAAAGTTTTAGCTGACAAATAGCCGCAAAATGCCTGCTTGTCGCGTAATAGCCGCTAAATAGCCGCCTAATAATGCTCGCCGCGAAATAGCCGCGAAATAGCAGACAAATAATGCTCGCCGCAAAATAGCCGCGAACTAGCGTAGAAATAATGCTTTCCCTGGTAGATATACGGAGGCATTCCAGGAGGCATGATTCAGATTTCAGCACCTCCGCCGGTTCAATTACCTAAGTTTGAGGTACTTGGCCCTCGTTCAGCCTCTGGAGGCCCCTCCCAAGCGCTGGCGGCCCCAGATGGTGGCTCGGCGAGCCAGCGACTGTTGAGTCTTGGTCAATTTTGTTTACTTCTGAGTATTTCTCGGTTATATCTCGACTGTTTCTCGGCTACTTCTTGTCCGTTCCGTGAAAAGCAGAGAAATATTCGCGGAATAGGTGGGAAATAGCCCAGCAGGAGCCGCTGCGGAGCCTGGTGGGCTATTTCCCGGCTATTTCAGGGCCAAAACTCTCAGGGTTCTCCGCATCCAAGCCTTGACCTGCATCATTACCTTGACTTGCTAGCCAGCCTTTCTCGTACTGCTACAGGTTCACCTGCCCATACGTAGTCTGCGATCCGCCCGCGGATCGTCCGCATCGCAACTATGTTCGGCAGTTCCAGCCGTGACTTGTTGGGGAAGCACAATGAGTCGATCTGGCCGTTTCCGTAAAAATTTAAATTCAACAATACATTCGTAATGATGTCTTCAAAATCGAGTATGTAGTTGCTGAATACAGACACAAAAATAAGTAGGTTCCTCTAATAACTCGTTGTTAGAAACGAAAAGAGCATCAAGTCTTATACGTATCTAAAGGCCTACAAATACTTGCCCTTGCATGGAGTAAGGAGTGTCCAGTATCAGAGTGCTATATTCACTTAATGAGAAAAATATTGAGTATAGTACATATCGTCCTCTCCGTGCGTAGTCGTCTCACATCAAGACCGCCCGCAGCACGCTCGCTTGCCACGTCATTTACTGATATTGTCCGTATCGATCGATAGCGCGGCACGCGAGCTGGCTACTTAGATAGGCGAATGCTCACGGAGTTCTCCATGCATGCTCTGGCAGAATAGCTTTGTGTATAGTACTGATTAACTCGATCTTTTTAAGCCAGAAAGAACAGAGAAGTCGCGGCGTCCCACTAATCACGACCATGATATTCTCTTTTCGATTGTGAAAGAATCACCTGTGGGTCGCGGTGAGTATAACGATGTTTAGCTGCTATACCTGGTGCTATACTTCTTATTGAACAACACAGGCAACATACTAGTGATTAGCCCTCTAGAACTTTAGTCGACATGACTGTCGAATTTGGGACCATGACCTAGCAGTCCTGTCTGACACTTCAAATAACCACCCTGAATGAAGTCTTGTCAAAAAAAAAGCTGAGAGCGAAAAATGGTGAAGAGTGGAAAATTTTCGTTTGAATTCCGGAAAACGATAAAACCATGGTCTGAGAGTGACCGGATTGGCGAGAGAGTGGCATAGATCATTGAGGTGTTCAGAGATTCCGGGAGTTAGAGGCAGTGTTAGCGATGAAAACGATCCTCGATTTTAACCGGGAATTGATTGTAGCGAGGTGCATCGCAACAATAATGGCGAAAGAACCGCTGAAAACGAGACATTTATATCCTTATATGGCCCTTAAACTTGCTTGCGCTATGCCCTACCCGCCCACATTCCTGTTGGTCGCTGAGGGTGTGGGCGGGCTGGGCATAGCACAAACAAGTTTGAGGGCAGTGTAAAGCTACCTATGGCTCGTTTTTGGTCGTACCTGAGGATACGGAAAAAAATCAAAACCCTTCCCCACTGGGTGAGATGTGGGACTCTTGTCCCTGGACGATCCCCACATCGACAGGTCAGACCATTAAAGGCAGTGTCCACGATAAATTTCGTCCTTGCTTTTGGGCCGGAAGTCGAAAGTTCAAGGTCTCTCTGGAGCACTGGGGTCGAAGAAAACGAACGAAAACGAGCTCGAAATAGCTCCATACGGTCCCGAAATCCGCTCGCGGTCGAGTTTTCCGAGGAACAGTTTGATCCGCTTCTACATTAGCATTGGAGCGCGAGCGCGACTGAGTTTTAGCATTGGGGCGCATTTCCGCACGCGGTCTACTTCAGGTCCATGCCCGCGCAACTCATCCATCGTTGAAATGTGGCTTTCAAGATGAAGAGCTGATTTTGGATGTTTCGCAGCGTTTTTCATGATTCTTTCTTCACTGATGGAACAGTCAGACTCTACACTTTCGTTTTCTGGTGGAAACTGGAAAACGATCTTTATCGTGGACACTGCCTTTAAGCGAGTGATGAAGCCGCTGCGCTGCCTAGGTATATGGCGGCCTATAGCAAATACATATTATCTATGGTTTTGAAGGCATCATCGCGAGTTGGATGACCGCCATAAACTTCAGTTTCGAAGACGATATCGATTGATTCTTAATCCCTACTTGAAGTGCATCCGAATACAAATGTCCGACTATGCGGTCGGCGTGCGTGCCGAGCGGACGTCGCGTCGCGAATTCCAGAAGAGTTTTACTCGACTGCACCAGTAAATATCCATAATATTCTTTTTCCTTTGCTCCGCCGCCGAGCGGCGCGGCAAAGTGCAATCCTATAATATTGATCCGGCGACACGGCACGATCAATATAATAGAATCGCCCTTCGCCTCGCCGGTCGGCGGCCAAAGTATAAACAACTTCTAACATTTATCGTGCCGCGCCGTGTGATCATTATTACAGAAGCTCACTGTGCAGCGCCGCTCGGTGGTGAAACTATAAACGATGTCCAATATTGACTGATCAATATCATAGACTTGCACATCGCTCTGCGGCGGATGTATGAACGACACTTGAAAACCCCCAAATGCGAGAATGACGTAGACCGCGCCTCTGCTCTTGGAAGCTCCAGCCGACGGTTCGTGGCGGGACCTTCAACAAAAATCAGGCGACGACCTTGAATCGAAAAAATCGGATGGAGGCCATGATACCTGGGTTTCACAATTCGGCCCCCGGAAAACACTCCATAACCTGGTACTGCTTCTAGAGTTGTGACAAATCGGCTGAGCATTGATTCGGCAATTGTAACGCCTATATTCGTAGCTAATGAATTTGAGACCGTTAACAAAGAAAATATTTATATCACACTGTTTTGCAAAATCTATATTTCAGGTTCCATCAAATATGTCGTTTGAGCTGCCATCGGATTCAATGTTCACTACATAGACGAGTTGTGTTGGCAGACGGCCAACCCGTCCAAATGTCCTTCAATTGTCATTTCTTTTCCAATGCAATGATAAACGTTGCTGAACGAGTTTTCGCCGTGTTCTCATCATAACCATCTAGCCCGGCAATCACCTGTTTGATTGCCAATTGGTCTCTAAGCTAATCAAAATGCGGTTATTACTACTCTGTCTGGTGTTTTTTCTCACACTGACCATTGGAGGTGGCCTCGACTACAGAGAAAAGTTGTGGGTATCTAATCTAGAGCATACCACGTACAGCTATTTTCTGAAGAACTGGCAACGACTACGACAATTGCAGGCACTGAGGATATTCGCTAGGAGCAGGACTACGGTACGTCTATTACAGTATAATTACATTACTATCCAGATTGAAAAGATTGAAAAATTCCGATTTTTTCTGCGCAAACTGACAGTCTATACTCAGGCGATTCTCGGCCCCGAGCCGCAACAAATAGGAATCGGAGCCGCCTGACAGTTCGGCTCGTTCTCCCAATCTGCGGGCTACTGCTGTTGCTGTTCGGGCCAACCGGATTAGCCCGGACAGCAACAGCAGTGGCCCGGAAAGCAACAGCAGCGGCCCGGACAGCAACAGGAGCCGACTCGCAGATTGGAAAAACGAGCCGAACTGTCAGGCGGCTCGGGGCCGATAATCGCCTGAGTAGATTAGGAGTTCTCGACCTTCTCGACTGGTACCGAACTTTCCTTTCGTTTTAGAGTAAGGATCTCTTTTTAGTATCCACTTTGTTTCAGAATTTGAACATTTTCTCGGAATGATTTATTCAGTCTGGAATAGGTACTTCCATTTTTTTCGCCTGGTTAAATATTAACAACAGTTTTTTTCTCTGATTTTGCGAATGAAAAAATTTTTCTGGAAATACAATTTCCGGAATTTCAGAAAGATGGATTACACAGTTTGCAAATAGGTTTTTAGTCTGAAGTGTGTGGATTCTATTATATCTCCCTTTTTTGAATTTCTATTTTGAGTGATTGATCAGAAAACCTGAACTTCATCCGATCCGAAGTAGGTAGAGTTGTACAATTTCGAAATAATGTCGAACGAACGAAAATCGAAATTTTTAAGTTCAAAATATTTTCGAACGAACGAAAAATGAAAAAATTCCTCTCGAAAAAATTTCGAACGATCAAAAATCCAAATTTTTTTCGTTCAAAATATTTTCAATATTTTCGAACGAAGGAAAAATGAAAAAATTCCGTTCGAAAAAAACGAGCGAAAATCGAAATTTTTTCGTTCAAAATATTTTCGAACAAACGAATTTCGAAAAACTTTCGAATTTTCGGAGGTCGAACGAACGAAATTCGTAATTAATCAATATCAAGATTTTTTCGAACTTTCGTATTTTTTTCGAAATTCGTCGTAAATTTCGAACTTTTTTGGGAATTTGTCGAAAATTTTGAACTTTTTTCGAAATTTGTCGGAAATTTCGAAATTTGTTTCGATATTTTCCGGAAAATTCGAATTTTTTTCCAAATTTGTTCGAAAGTATTCCGAACGAACGAATTTCAAAAAATCGGATTTCGAACAAACGAAAATTGAAAAATTTTCGTCCGAAAAAAATTTCGAACGAACGAAATTTGAAAAAAATTTCGTTCGACGAGATTTCAAACCAACGAAAACGAACGAAAAAAATTCGAAAAATCTTTCGGAAATACTTCGAAAATTTCGCACGTGTACGACTATAGAATGGGGCTCATTTAGTCATTCGGGTATTCGGATATTTTCGAATACGGGAATACAGTTCAGCATTTTTTGATAATCAACTTTCGGATATCCGAATATTTCTAAATACTTTTGAATGAACCGATTATTTGGAAAGCCGGATTTTTTGATTTTTTTTGCAAAAAGTCAGGAATAAATATAAAAGCGATCTCTCCGAGTTAGCTCAGTTATGTGTACGAATAGTTGTTTTTACACAATTCATAACCATCAAACTTTAAAACACCTCCAAATTGACTTCTGAAAAAACGAATATCGATGTCAGGCCTAGTGGGCATTGATTTAGAGAATCTACCACGACGCCACGCGACGCCGTGCTAGCTTCTCTGAACCAGTGCCGTTCCGGAAAATATATTTTGATTACTTAGGCGATTTTCGGACAATAACGAGCTTTGTGGGGGGCAAAAATCCCAGAGTCAATTTATTTATTTTTCTTATTAAGAAAAATTCAGATAAATATCCACAATTTTCAGCCCACACCTGTCCTGGCTATTCAATTTATCGACAACTCGACAAAGGGAGACGACGACGCGGCCTTTGTGAGCCTGGCCCAGGTATTCTTACCGCCCAGAATAGTTGACGACGAGATTGGTCTTCCACTGAATCAGCCGGTCAATGGAGCAAAAGTTCACTTCAATCGATATCTGGATCCGTATTTGTACTATAAAAATGGTAGAAAATAATACCACATTCAATCATAGATCTGCATTGAAGCTTTTTTTTGGATATGAGCGCGGCAGAATTATTGACACATAGAAAAAGAACATAAATATTTCCAATTTCGGAGCAAGAGAATAGGTACTTTTGAAAATGTTTCCATGTATCTGTGGTCAATGGTATACCTTGTCGCTGCCATGAGCGACAGACATACCACTTAGCGCAAATCGCAGCGGGACCCAGCACATTGGCCGTCTTAAGGGGTCTGCAGAGTTGCACCTACCGGCAACTGATCGCCGAGCGTCAGCCTTGACGCGGCGTCAAAAATGTTTCCGAACATTATCGTCGCCGCGTCGGCTCCCGCTCGCTGGCAGTGAAGCAGGTTCGTCGCGGCGTCAAAACACTCTGTGGTGCCCCCTCGTCGCCCTTCAGGCCGCGTCGGTCGCCCTCGTCGCCGAATGTAATCGATATTGCATCACCCATCACTGTTGGTCGCTGCGATCAACGCCGCAACTTCAACTCTGCAGACCCCTTTAGCTGTCAATTATACCCCGCCACCGAGCGGCGCGACAAAGAGACGTTCTATAATATCGACCGTACCGCGCCGCTCGGCAGCAAGAGTAGCAACGACGCCTTAAGGGGGCTGAGCAGAGTGCCACCGCGGCGCGGCGCGGTCTGATGATGGAGAGCCGTATTGATAGATCGCCGCGATCTATCAATACGGCTCTCCATCATCAGACCGCGCCGCGCCGCGGTGGCACTCTGCTCAGCCCCTAAGAACAGCTGACGCGCGTCTGTTGCAGCTACGTGTTGACATACAGGAAATGTGCCGGATGCTGTTGCTGCCACTGCCGCTCGTACACATGACCCTTTAATTAGGAACGGAAATCACTTTGTTCCTTTGCGTAAGCGCGCGGAGCGAGGAAGAGAGAGCGAGAAAGTGTGGTGCAGAAGGAGAAGCAGCAAACGCGCGCACACTCACGCGATGTGAATTCTGCTCTGAAATAGAGGGCATAAGCACATCCTGTTAAATTATTGTCCAGGAAGCTCAACCAGTCGCAGATTGGTCAAGAAACTATCTGAAGCATCGTTAGTTGAAACCTCCGAGCTCTTCAAAAGCGTCCATACTCTGATTCGGTCTAGAGCGCAGAGAGACCATAGATTCTTCTCTGCGTCTCTGTCTGCGCGCACGGTACGCAATGCCATCCTACAGTAATCAAAAATCGAACCATCCTATTCATTTAACATAAGTTTTCTCTATTGCCATGTCCCGTTTTCGCTTTATTTTCTACGGAAACTAATTGTGACATTCGTCAGTAAAGGTTTATTACTATTATCGGTGCAAAACTATTTGGGGGGGGGGCACCCAAGATTTACCCATAGAAATGGAAAGATTCTACCATGAAAACAAAAATTTCTTCCGTTATCCGATATGTGATAACGTTATCACCCGTAATTTCCCAAAAACTCCATGAAATTTGATCGATTTCTGAAAGCAGAATCATTCATTTCTCACTTGAATTCTGAGTGGCCCCCCAACTAAACTTGCACCCTATCACCTAATTGGGTGATCTATTATTATTATTAACATTATTATTATTATTATTAACATTTATTGCCTATTTTTATTTATTAACTATTATTTACGCTATTTTTACCCAAATTGGCAATCTATGAGATATTAATAATCCCTCTTTTCCCTACAGTTTTTGCGGAAAGCTGTGAAATGGATGAAATCATCAATAATTTTTATATCTACGACTTCAATTTGCTTGATAGAGCGTGAGGCATTGATTATTAAAGCCAAGAACTTATTAATGCCTCGAAAGCCTCGTTCGCTATTGATTTAAAGGGGGCAAGTCGTGGCACTGCGCTAGGTTCTGCAACGATCCATCTACCGTAATCGGAGTGCAGCTCGATTGAAGGGCGATTTGATTTTCCTAAACATTTATTGTTTCTTTTTTATTTTTATTTGCTGCTTTTTGTGTGTCAACTGCTTGGTGATGTATATAATAAGAATGACGGGGTTTGAATCATTCTATGTTCTGATTTAGACTGCCTGGTTTTCGTGTTTTGGGGGACAAATCGCTGGGGAAAATTTTATCGGCGCTTTAGATGGCCTAAATTTCTGGACAGTTCCGGCTCCGAAGGTTTTTGTTGAGGTGCATGCTGTTTAAAAATCGTCTAAAATATTATACTCCGATTTTTCGATCACTGCAGAAATAAACCTCTACGCAAGTTTTTTTTCAAATTAACTTAATTTTAAAAAGAAATCCAGTGGACTTGTCCTGGGAATTTCCCGAGTATTCTAGCTAACAATCTTGAATCTTAAAAGTATCGTAACAGTAAGCTATGGATTCTTTTTGAGATCAGAGAGGACGTCTTCTAAGCCTGAATATTTTCTTAGGATTTTATCTTTTATTGCGAAGGATTCACGGATGGGAATTTCATAACAGAAGAAAAGAAAAATAGAGAGAGGTTGATGAAGCAAATCCTTCAATTTCAATAGTTTTTGTATCAGGATCAGGTACGAACGGAGACGTTTTCAATGTTTCGGAAAGCGGGACGAACTCCTCAATTTCGGCAATTGGAATACATCAAATTCTCATAAATTTGTTTCATTTGGGTATGTCCATTTTTCTTCTGCTTTTCGGGGTGTTCCCTAGAAACTGAAGGATTTAAAGCCATAAAAATCCGCAGATCGGAATTCCGCTCATTCCGTATTACCATCCGGGCGGTAAAGAACCAGACTCACCTCTCAGTAATCACAACTTCCGGGCAGAAGTACAAAAACTCAGGACTGGCTGTGTTGATTGTAGATCCAATAGGGTCAATAGACTCGAGCAAGCTCTATGTAGTTTTAGTTTTTCTTGAAGACAGCGCCCACAATCAACACTGTACCCGAGTTTTCACGAAAATTCGAAAGTCTGGGGGCCTATGGCAACAGCAATGTCGAAAAAAAAACGGCTAAAAGGTCCTACGCGGCCCTGAAATTCTGTGTAAAGCGCAATCACCGTCCACTCCGATCATCGACTTTTGGTCAAAGCAAACAACTTGAAAAGTTGACGCCACCGTATATGAGTATCGTTTTCTCCGAGTCGATTTTTCAGTTGTTAGATTCAATCAGTGACCGATGAGGGGGTGGGCGGGGATCGCACTTTACGCAGAAGTTCAGGGTCGTGTAGGGCTATTTGGAGCCCTTCTTAGCCGTTTTTTTCTTCAACGATGTTGTTACCATAGGTCCGGTACCTTTCGATTTGTATTGGAAACTCAAAGATGGTTTCCATCGTGAACACTGCCTTTAACTCCTCCAGCTTTCGTTTTGGACATCGCGCTCGATTCTTCGTCGTCAACAATGTATCATGGAGTAGCTTGAGGTATCACATAAGAGATGGCTGATCGAGGAGGTTTTCGCGGTGGATTTGGAAGTGGCGGCGGTCGTGGTGGACGTGGACGTGGCGGTCCCGGTGGTGACCGAGGAGGACGTGGTGGACGAGGCCGCGCCGGCCGTGGAGGACGAGGTGGACGGTGAGATTTGATCGTCATACCTTTGACCTCTCTTTTTTATGTATCGGCGGATAGGAACCAGTTGATGCATGTGCGTCGAGTGGGCCGAAAACCGCCAATAGTGACTGTTCACAGTCAAGGTCCTATGTGCTTCTTTGTGAAGCACGTATATCACCATTGTGGACGACATTTAGGCTTACCATCTAGGGTAGGTTAGAAGTTGTGTAGACTTTTCGCCAAATCTAGTCTAGGGGTGAATGATACGCGATCGTTAGCGGCTTTCTCGATACCGCCGATTAGTGGAATTTCGATAGCGAGCGACGATCTACCGTCGCAGCCTCTTGCATTCACTCGACTCTATTTGGTGTAAGGCCTATACATTATGTTTTACTATGACGTTTCGCGCTGGTGGACGATTACGTGAGAAAATGTCCGAATGGGGGGGGGAGAGAAAATGTCCGCGAGCCAAGATAGAGGTGAGAAACTGTCCGCAATGTAAGAAACGTCTGTCCGCAACACCACTCCATCAGATCCTTCTGGGGTTGAAATCTCGACAACAAACAGATTAGACTACCAGATTTCCAGACTTCGTTGCATGGTTGTACAGCGTATAAACACACAATTAATTAAAACACGTCGATTTGGCGTGCTTCAACATCGAAGTTGTGCTTGGTAAGTACAATCATGGAAACAGAAAAAGGCATCTCTACTAACAAGGGAAGTATAAAAAGCGTAGGTCGGATCTGCCAATAGGAATAGTATGGTTAGTATCTCTTCTGGCTCAATAGTAAAAATGCGCAGTATCCAGCCGCGAGCCGCAGGTTCAAAAAAGTTATGAGCATTTTCTAAGCCTGGAGAAAAGGCAAGGCATTTTTCTTTGGAGTTTCAAAAAATTTTCTCGGATTTAGCTCAAAAGTTGTATGAAGGGGTAATCTAGGGTGGTGAACACGAATCTGGAGTCAATTTGTCGAAATTTGCAGGTTTACTGTATGTTACGGTAGGTAACATGTCATCTAGGGAACAAAACTCACCTTAATATTCTGAAAATCGACAAACGGACGTTAAATTCGTATTCTCCACCCTGAATAACCCCCATATACAAATGTTGAGTAAAATCTAAGATTTTGGGCAAACTACCGTTTACCCACCGTAATCTACCGTAATCTGCAAAAAAATCGATAAATGGACTCCACATTCGTGTTTAGCATTCCAAATAACCCTCAGCAAATGATTTTGAGACATATCTATCGTGGAAAACCGGAAATCTCGAAAGTGGCGTTTTCCCTCGAAATTTTCCCCGGTTGGGATGTTTCGAACGACATTAGCCTAAAACTTGGGAAAATCGGCTAATAAACCACAGATTTATGATCAACGCCCCAAAAACCCTCCTGGGGAGAATTTTAAGTCAATTCTGAAACATTTTCTAAAACGCTTTCAGAGCCCTCAATTGGTAGAAATAAACGCCCAAGCGAACATCGGTACAAGTCCGAAACGCTGTCAGTCTGGACAAAGTACGGAAAATGTTCGTTCACCCAAAATTTGCTCAGGGTGGTAGTTTTGGGTGCTGAACACATTTATGAGGTCCGTTTCCGGATTTTCCGAAGACTGACGCGCTTTTTGGAAGGTACAAAAAGCACAAAAAATGAGCTTTTTAAGCTTCTAACTTCTTAGAGCCTGCAGCTCGGGGCGGCATACTGCGCAGTTTTACTATTGAGCCACAAGAGATACTAACGACACTAGTCGTTTTGGCAGGTCAGACCTACGCTTTGTATACTTCCCTTGTAAGCATACTGTAGATTGCGGCATAATCGATGGCAAAGTTGTATTTTTCTCCTGCATTTCGAAAAAAAAAACATCGGGAATGTTAAGAAACGGCTTTCACTATTCTCCAGCGTAATTTCGTTGATCCCATTTTTTACTTTCTAAAGGAATTCATATTCGCGTGGCTGATTAACGTCAGGATATGATACATCTACTTGCTGGAATATTCAGTAATTCGCGAGATTCTGAAAAGCCACAATAAGCAACTGGCTAAGCGAAAAATTCTGATTTTCGCGTAAAATTCAGTGTGTCGCGTTAATAGGTGTACATTACGTCACATGTGTATATGACATCATGTCCCAGGTGCGCTGTGTCCTCGAGGCTGAAGCTTCTTGAGGATACCCCCGCCGCAATTCGACTCAAATTTGCTATGGACCACCCCGAACTCATACTGGTGTCCCGAAATACGATGTATTGAAGGTTGTGGGGCGCACAAAAATACGATTTCAAGATTAAGATTTTTGCTCAATGACAAAAAAATCTTAATCTTGAAATCGGCGTAGGTAGATCAAAAATGACAGAAACCTCCATTTTTCCAGATTTGCGAAATTGAAACGTTTTGAGCTCTGCTCGCTGGGTTATTTGGGGCGCTAAACGCAGATATACCATGACGGTTTTCAATTTTTCGGAACACTACTGTAGGTTATGGTGAGAAAAAGGTAAACTAAAATCAAAAACAACCCCTATATTTTTGTTCAGCGCCTAAAAAACCTCACTTGACATTGTTGTGAACGTCTCAATTTCTGAAATTCAAAAGCGCTAGCTTTTTTGCCGTTTTTTATCTACCCGTGTGCATAGAGTGAAATTCTAAATCTTGAAATTGTTTCTTCCTATCTCTACCACGACAGGAATAATGTTATCCAGCCCACCCCCCCAATCGACTCATTGACCGTGGGACAGGTTTTTGCATTGGAGCAGGCTTTTCGCGCTAGCCTTCCAATCTTCTCAGAAAGTATCAATATCACAATTTCTCAGGATTTATCTATGGTACGAGCAAATTTCAAGGATAGAATGGCTCAATTCACATGTATAACTGGTTTCGTTATAGTTTGACTGTATAACAGTGAAATGTATCACTGAAGAACTATAATGAAAACATTCTATTTTATTACGTTTTAGACATCAGTGAAGCATATAATTATGAATGTACTATTCTAGAACTATTTTTGGCGCAGAATCCGATTATGGTGTTCGCAACTATCTGAATCCACTCTGAAAAAAGTTCAACGCTTTTTTCAAAGCCTACTGGCAAGGTAAGGGTACCCTTGCATGCAGGGGTAATCTAGGGTGCTGAACACGACTCTGAAGTACGTTTGTCAAAATTCCGAAGTTTACTTAGGGTTAAGGTAGGTACCATGCCCTTTAGGGAGCAAAACGTACCTCAATAATTCGAAAATCGACAAATGGACATTGAATTCGTGTTCATTGCAACGAATAACCCCCGCATACAAACTTTGAGTCAAATCTGAGACTTTGACCAAACTACCGTATACCCATCGTGATCTACCGTAGTCTGACTAAAGTCGATAAACGGACGTCAGATTCGCGCTCAGCACTCCAAATAACCCCCAAAGACACAATTTGAGCCATATCTATCGTAGTACACCGGCAATCGTCAAAAGTCGCGATTTGCCATCAAATTTTCCCCTGCTGGGAAGCTTTGAACGAATCATGTCGAAAACTTTGGAAAGTCGGAAATTAATTCCCAGATTCGTGATCAGCGCCCCAAATAACCCATCTGGGAGGATTTTGAGTCAAATCTGGAAGGTTTTTTTGAGTGCTTTCAAAGCCCTCTTATTGCTATAATGACCAAATGTGAGCGATGTGTCTTTTTTAGAATAACGGCATATGAAGCACAAAATTGGACTTTTATTCAACTTCACTACATCAACATTCCGCACCAAAACCAGATCCACATTTTAGTGAAGTTCTTCTACCCTTTAAATTGAATGAATAAATAAAATCAGAAGAAATCTCCATAGCAGAGTCAGTCAAAGTCAGACTATATCGAAACCAGTTATACATGTGAGTTGAGCCATTCTCTCCTTGAAATTTGCTCGCACGATAGAGAAATCCTGCGAAATTGTGATATTGATACTTTCTGAGAAGATTGGAAGGCTAGCGCGAAAAGCCTGCTCCAATGCAAAAATCTGTCCCACGGCCAATGAGTCGATTGGGGGGGTGGGCTGGATAACATTATTCCCACGACAGTCATTGGACCGTATTTGGAAACCCCATTCTGATGAGTGCAGGGTGGCAACTTCTTGCATTTTAAGATGTCAGAACAGTTCTATCACATAGCAAGCGGTCATAAACGGCTATATAAAACTAACGTCCCTGATGAACCTAACCGAAAATTCCGGAACGAACGGAAAACTTCGAAAAATCTCTCGAAAACTTCGTTCGTGTACAACTATACTGTGTTTGTATGAACACCGTCTCAATTTGCGAAAAACCACACGATACCTTGATAAACGGGGAAGGCTCTATGCACATAATACGCTATTATTCACAGAACTGGTTATTACACATGGCAAAGAAAGATTTGGTTATGAAAACTTAAATCAATCCGATTCAAGTAAGAGTCCTTCGCTTTGCGAAAGTCTGCACCATAGCCGAAGTTTGCTCCAATGCAGACGCTTCCTCCTCGGCGGACATTTTCTCCCCCTCGCGGACATTTTCTCCCCCCTCGCGGACATTTTCTCTGCACGCGACGCGCGGACATTTTCTCTCCCCCATTCGGACATTTTCTCCGTAAAGGCTGGTGGACCCAGTATTTGAGAAAAAAAGGAGGCGTGAACGAGTTGACCTGTGTTTACTGTGCTCCTCTGGGCCGAATTCCGGTCCGCAATTGCGTCTCGACACGCTTTGCGGCCGCTCGCTCTTGAGTCGGAAGAGTTTCCAGCGACGCAACCGACGATCTGTTGACTCTGGGTGGGTTTGGAAACCGGAAACTAAGAAAAATTGGAGAAAACTGATTAAAAAGCCACATCGACTCGTCTTTGGCGCTGGAAATTTGACTGACTCGATCGCTTGCGGCTGCAAAGGGTGGCGAGATATAGGCTTGCGGACCGAATTGGACCCAGAGAAGCACAGTACACTATCCAGACGTCCGCGTCACCAACATTTTCGTGTACTGGTTCGACAAGCCCGGTTCTCTCCAGCAGTGAAAGTGGAGGATCCCTGTGAAGACAGATGGAGTGTTCGCAGGGTAAATTTCTAGAAAAAAAAATTGTCTACCCTTTTTGTAGAAAAAATTTGTCTACCCTTGGAAAGAATACTAGCTTGTTTTGTCAACGTAAAGTTCTAATATGTACATTTTTCCAGTCCCGGACGTGTAGGTGAGAAGGAATCTGAATGGGTACCTGTGACGAATCTCGGTCGTCTCGTCAAGGATGGACAGATCACAACACTCGAGGAGATTCACCTGAATTCTCTCCCGATCAAGGTACTTTCTTGCTGTTCGAAAGCTTATTTATATTTTTCTGAAAAGAGGTTCATCCACTGACACATTTGAGATAGTAGTGGCAAGCCCTACTCCAGGAGAAAGCCATCGTGCAGTTTAGAAATATTGGAAAATCTTTAGATACCGAGGAAAATCATGGTTGCTGAAGAACTCGGCCCTGGTTTGCTGCGGTGATGTCTCAACCCTGAGTTGCATCCACTCCAAACTGCACACCAACCCGGGGTTTCTTCCTCTTCTAAGGGTCGTTTATAGCAATCCTACGATATTGACCACGCGGCGCCGCACGATCAATATTGTAGAATTGCACTTCGCCGCGCCGCTCTGCTCAGACAGTCGGTGGTACTCGGACGCCGACTTCTAGTTGTCGTGTCCTGTGAGCGCACCTTGGAGTGAGCGGGATGAGAGCCGCAGACCGGTAGCTCCCTAGCGAGACGGCTATGTCGATTTCCCGGACGCAGACCAACAACCGTCAAGCGACCAACACGAGAGTACATGTTGAAGGATTAGTGCAAACCCGCGTTGTATACGGGACGCGTGGGGGTTAGGTGGTCGGCCGATTAATGGTCGGGAAAGGGCAAAGCAAAGTCTTGACATTGCCGAGATGACCCAAAAAAGAAGGGAGGTCTGGGGGACTGAAGCCTCCTAGGCAAATTTTTGTAGGAAACAGGCTTTACGGCTTGTTTCCTAACAACTTTAGAGCTTCGTCATGAAGCATCACGAAAAACCGACGGCGTACAATAGCGTGAAGGGGCGCTCACCGCCGAAATTTGATAGAGGTCGGCGTCCGAGAAGGCTCTGTGGCCGGCGAGCGCCCGTCCTCCAGGCCAGACGTCGCTGTGGTCCGCATCGGCGGCGTCCGAGTACCACCGACTATCTGAGTGCGGCGGAAGTATAAACGGCCCCTAAGATCGGGAATGTGAATGACTCAGGGACTTCAATTTCCACAAAAAGTCTGGTCTCCAATGTAAGCGTGCTAGGTTAGACTTGCCTAAAATATTCATCGCCAGGGTCAAGCAGAGCGTTGTGTAATTTTTTGAAATCGAAGCGATCCCCTGTCACATTTTTTCCAAAATCCAAAATTTTCGCGATCCCACTCCCCAGGCGCGATTTTCGCGACCCCCTCCCCGAATCCGGCCAGTTTATAGTTGATTACTAGAAGTGTCAGACGACGAAAATTTGTTCAGTAGTTGAGCCCAAGCGCCTGAAACCGAATGCTACGATCCTTCTCTTGGTGACCAAAAGTAATCGATAATTCAGGGGATATCCACGGAATACTCATTTTTGGACCGATTTTTTTGCGATTCCACTAACATTCACTTTCGGACCCAAATTTTTGCGACCTCCCGTTGCGAAATTTCGCAACCTCGCTTGACTTTGTTCATCGCTCACCCCCTGAACCTACCAATTCCCATTGATCGAGCCGAAATCTGTATTCGGTATGCGAAATTCCCTGTTTCAATAAATATGGGGACCCTGTGATGTGTCGCGGGCGGATAGGAACCAGGCAGTGTCTTTACATTGCTTGGGCCGAAAACCGCCGAAATGAAAGTGACATCTTCAAGGTCGTATGTGTTACATTTTGTGGCATGTATATCACCGAGATGTCCAACAGTTTCTCACCGAACAGATTGGCATGGTAGTAAAGCAAGGGCACTTGTCCGCTCTACGTGAAGGTTCCTTGAAGGCGCAGTCCAACCCCAAAATCGTTTTCCAGTTCTCCCGCTTGCCTTGGAAAAAGTTTCGCTCAAATCACATTGGTGACGATAGAATCGCTCAGAACCCACTACCAATAGGGTTATGGTCCCTCAAAGGTTGTGAATTTGAATGGCGAGATTTTAGTGGACGAGTTGCCTCGGGGCTGTTTTCTTATAGTCACTAGCTGGGGGTAGAGGTAATGGTTCCTTGCCGCGAAAAAAGGCGGGGGAAATGAGGGAAGAGCTAAGTTTGGTGAGTGATTGGGGAAAACACATTTGAATAGCAAGAAGTTCGCGCACGAGTTGTCTCGAGCCTGTTCCATCTCGATATACCCAACCATCGTTTCCAAGCAGGCCGCAATATAATGCCATACCGACTTCAAATGTATGAACATAAATTCTGGATAAAATCGATAGCGCGTCTCTTCATTATTGAGATCGAAAACTGGTCAGTAGTTTTTGATTTCGAGTTCCCAATTTTCCTCCTTTTCTGAGGGCGTGATAGACTTTTCCCTCTTTCGCTTACTAAGCGAATTGAGATTTGGCGCTCAGCATGGGTGTAACTCATGGAGGCCTGACTAAAAGGGAAAAACATTCTTCCTGGGGTCGGACTCTGGTTCAAGAGCACAGTCCATCGTCAGGGGCAAGTTTTGATACTATGATCCGGCCGCCGTGTATAGCAATCCTATCAAGCGCGAAATCTCAATTCGCGTAGAATAAGCTGGAAAAGACGAAAAAGTCAACGACGCCTCCAGAAAAGAAAAAAATGGGGCACGCCTACGACAATTTTTTGATCCCAATGGGGAAGAGACGCGCTATTGATTTTATTCTAAGTTTGTGGTCATCCATTTGTTGTCGGCCTGGCATTATATTGTGGCTTGCTGGACAATGATGGTTGCGTATATCGTAAAGAAACAGGCTGGAGACAACTCTTGGGCGAACTTCTTGCTATTTAAATGCGAAATCTTTGAGAGGCCATAGCCCCTTTTTTAGTGAGTTTTGTGCGATTTTAGAGGAGCCACTGTGATCAGCGTAAAATTCTTTCCTGGCGAAGGCTCTAAAACTGAAAAATCATTTGAGGTTGGACTGTGGCTTTAAGGCTGTCGCTTAGTCGTGTTAGGCGAGTGGTGATGGCACAGTGAGGGATATAAGGCGGCTGCGCGACTCCATCTTTCTGGCCTCTCATTGCGGCCTGATTCGCTTTAGATGGAAGCCTTCACCCCTTGTATTACTTGATTGCTAGCCCGGGTGCAGTTTTGGTGTGATGCCGGAGATTTCGACGATGTTTTTCTAGAGGAAAGTATGTTGAGGAGCCTCTAAAAGCCTTGGGACCCCTGTGGGCGGATAGGAACCAGGCAGTGTCTATGTGCTGTTTGGGCCGAAAACCGCCGAAATCAAAGTGGCATTTTAAAGGTCGTATGTGTTATAATTTATAACATGTATATCACCAAGATGTCCAACATCTAAAAGGGCGGCACAAAATTATCACATTTTCCCTGAATTTGGGGACTTCGTGCATTTAGAGGCTGGAGTTGCGACCCGGCGCAACGGGGGCATAAGAATCTTGGAAAGTTCAGAAAAAGATTCGAAGGGTGGTCGGAAAATGTGTGGAGATTTTGTGGAGAATAAGAAGAACTTGATTCCGAACCACTTCGTAACCAAAATTGGGGAAAGCAGTTTTTCTGAAAAGGGCATAGCAGTTTCTATTTCGGGAGGGGATCGTATAAATTGTAAAAAATTCCAAAGTTTTGCTCAGTAGTAGCCCCGCCGAAAATTGGCGCAACGGCCTTCTCAACCCTGTACTCTGGAGTTGGTATTTTTTGTGTGATGCTCGAAACAGGGGGTTTTCCCGAGTTGCCATTCAAGGTGGATTAGAGGAAAACAGTATGAAGAACCTCTGAATGCCTTGAAATCCTTGTGGGCGGATAGGAACCAGGTAGTGTCTTTATGCTGCTTGGGCCGAAAACCGCCGAAATAGTGGTGACATTTTCAAGGTCGTGTGTGTTACCTTTTGTGACCTGCATATCACCGAGGTGTCCAACAGTCAAGCATACACGCTGGAATCTTGCTTGCGATCTCGCAATTAGACCCATACTTCTACCGCGTCGGTGAAGAAGCGCTGGAAATCAGCTGGGTTGATCCTGCATGAACAAATCTTAGTCGTCCAGACTTTGGATTCTCACCTCTAGCAATAACGAGAGAATATAATGACAACACTAACAGCGACAATAATAAGAATGTTCTCACCTCTAACAATAATAGTAAGAATAATGAGAAACGGAGCTTGAGAAAACCTATAATCAATAGTATTTGCACATCAAATTTGAGTCCTTGAGATGGGCAGCTTGATGGATTGCTATATAATTCGTCCACTCATCGTTCAATTTAGATCTGTTTGGATCTCTAGCTGGAGTGGTCCTCCCTGCCCACCCTCGCCGTTGACCTATCGTCGCGAGCGTCAAGCTTCACGTGATTGGCTAACGGCGAGAATGTTGGCGGATAATCCCTCACCTGCAAGAGTTCTAAATCAGTGCCGAACGGCAAGGGACGTCGCTGTAGGAGCCGTACCGGTCTATTTAGGTTATCTTAGAAAACCGTAGGACCGTGTTCGCGGGAAGGTGTTTAGGGTGTGACTCATGCGGTACCAAGGGCTCCCGAGGTGTCTGTTTAGGAGAACTGTATGACAAAAACCTCTGGATACTTCAAGACCTTTGTGGGCGGATAGGAACCAGGTAGCGTCTTTGCGTTGCTTGGGCCGAAAACCGCCGAAACCATAGTGACATTTTAAAGGTCGTATGTGATACATTTTGTATCATGTATATTACCAAGATGTCCAACAGTCAGGTCCTAATGAACACTGACTAATAGGTTGAAGCGAAAAATTCCCGTCACTTGACTTTGACGATTTTCAAACCGTCAGCGTTGGTTCTTCGGCCAAGTGCGATTGAGCGATCGAAAGCACAAATCCTTTTATATTTAACGCTGCCTTCCTTTTGGGCCGAAGCTTGTTCATTTGCGAAAGATATGCTATAATTCAGTGGTAACCTACAGTGCTTAGCATGTTTGAAGGCTGCTGATGACTTTGAGGGGAACCACCAACCACGGCTAGGCTCGTGCTGTGATGATCACACAGGGAGGTGCGCAGCTTTGGGCACATAGGAAGGAGGGGTCGCAGCTCTCGCTGGCACCATGCGAAAATAGTTGGCGTTGAGAAGTAAAAAACTTTGTACAAATATAAAAGAATGAAATTATATTCGAAAAACTTTTCAAAAATCACTTGAAATATGGACATAATAAAAATTTGTTTACAATTTATCAAATTCCGTCAATTCTTCCTCAATCTGAAAATAGCACTCGTGATTCACATACGAGAATTTTTAAGCCGGAGGAAAGGGGGGGCACAATCTTCCAATTCTTAGTAAGGGGGCCGCACCTCTCACGGACCGATCACAGCGCCATGGCTTGCGCTGTCATCAACGCTACCAAAGTTTACAGAATATTTGAGCCACCTTAGACTAGATGATGGCGTTTTTAGAAATTTTCGAAGGAACGTAATTATTGATTTTTAGCGTATTTTGTGATTTTGCAACTTCGGTCTATTCTGGCTTATCGGAGAATTTTCGGCCTTTAAGCTCTAAGGTTAAGCATAATGATCAAGTTCCTACTCAACAGGGTTGAGCAGGCCGTTGTGGCGATTTTTGTGGCAGCTACGACCCCCGCCCCAAATTTTCTTTTTTTTTTTTTAGAAAATTCCCAGAATTTCACCACCCCCCTCATGGGAGCTCCTGGGGCCAACTTTTTTTTGCTAAGTTCAGTGTGGATTTTTGAAGAGAAGCGAAAGTTGTAATATTTTAGGTCCAGTTCGGTCGTGGCTGACGTGTGGACGCGAAGAGGTCGCGTATTAAAAATTTTACGATCCCCAAATTTTCATTTTTTCCAAAAATTTGACAACCCCCCGTTGTGGCTGGTCACAACGCTGCTCAACCCTGCTTCTCAACATTATTTTTCGTCAGTGATCGAGTTTTTCAGGAAATCGGTGAAACTGTCGATATTCGATAATTTAAAAAAATGATAATTGATGAAGAAACTATCGAGTGGGGACTTGGCCATTATTCATAACTTTGAAGCTTCGAGGCCAAGATTTCTCAAATAAGCCAGAAAAGACCGACCGAAGTTGGAAAATGACAAAGTCCGCTCAAAATCAATAATAACGCTTCGAATTTTTTTGCAAACGCTATAATCTAGTTCTAAGGTGGCTCAAATATCCTGTCAACTTATGCAGGTTTGGTGGTTTACCACAGAGTATATAAGCACTCAAAGGTGCTCAGTGCTGGAGAGTACCACTGCAATATAGCATGTTTTTCGCAAATGTTATCAAAAGTGGAAGGCAGCGTCAGATGGAAAAGATTTTGTGGTTTCGATCGGCATATCGCACTTGGCCGATGACCAACACTGAAAGGTTTAAAAATCGTCAAAGTCGAGTGACGGGAAACTTTCGCTTCAACCTTATATATCTCCATAAGCTACTCTAAATTTCTTGTTGGAAAACGGCTAAGAGTGTTGCCGAATGTTTGGCTATTATCGACATTTTAGGAGTACGAGATCATCGACACCTTGTGCTCAAAACTCACTGATGAGGTCCTCAAGATCACCCCTGTGCAGAAGCAGACAACGTATGTTTACGACGTTATACCCGTATTTCGTTTAATACTTTAGTACCACTAGTATATTTCAGTGCCGGTCAGCGTACCCGCTTCAAGGCTTTCGTCGCCATCGGAGACCACAATGGCCATGTTGGACTGGGAGTGAAGTGCTCGAAAGAAGTTGCCACCGCTATTCGTGGAGCCATTATTGCCGCCAAACTCGCCGTTATCCCTGTCAGACGTGGCTACTGGGGTAACAAGATCGGTCTGCCGCACACTGTGCCGTGTAAGGTCACAGGAAAGTGTGCTTCGGTCATGGTACGACTTGTTCCGGCTCCTCGTGGTACCGGAATCGTGTCTGCCCCAGTACCGAAGAAGCTGCTTCAAATGGCTGGAATTCAAGACTGCTACACGTCGGCCACTGGATCCACCGCCACCCTTGGAAACTTCGCGAAAGCCACCTACGCTGCCCTGCAGCGAACCTACTCCTACCTCACACCCGATCTGTGGAAGGAGGAGGCTCTGGACAAGACACCGTACCAGCGATACCACGATTTCCTCGCTCGCAGCTGAGTTTGCGTCGTTGTTTTGTGGCCACAACTTGTGGTACTGTTAAGAGTAAATATTGTTGTATCGTTGTGTTGTTGTCTGCAAATTGATGGAAAGTTAGCGCGTCCTGGGGATAGTTGTGCTAGTGTCAGGTACAGAGTTTTGAAATTTCAAGAGGAGACTTTCAATGGAGGTAGCACAGAATCCGACTGAAGCAAAATTCACTAGCCTCCAGAGGGTGTCCCTGGTGTGGTGGTCCGTATATTGTTTTCGTGGGCAAGTCTTCACGGAACGGAAGTATCTCTGGTCATATGTGCCGTGGGGTTGATCAGGGGCCGTATGCACATCTCTCCCCGCACGTCACCGTTCCCGCGAAGCCACTCCGTGATTGGTCATCAGGCGAAATTGACCAATCATGAATGGCTTTTGCAGGGACGGGACGCGCGGGGAGATATGCATACGGCCCCAGTGTAGATGGACCGTGCGTCAACTGAAACTTGTGCAAGTCAGCTCGCCATAATTTAATATCTGTTGTATCTGTTGGGAAACGACGGGCTTCAAACAAACTAAAAAGGGAGGCGTTTTTAGTGGTGAACGCATCTGCCAAAACGACTAGTATCGTTAGTATCTCTTGGACCACAATAGTAAAACTGCGCAGTATCCCGTCCCGAGCGGCAGGTTCCGAAAAGTTTTAAGTGTTTTTCGAGTTTCGCTAAAAGGCAAGGGTACCCTCGTTGGTCATTCTTGGGTGTTTGTTGTATTATTTATCGGGATAGTAAGAAACACAAACTGACAAATCCCAAGATAATGAAAACTCTAGAAAGAAAAGCGCCTTTGAATGACTGACTGTTGCATCCGTTATAACACAGTCTATAAACATGTCCCCTAGTTAAACCGATGAAGGGAGACAGGCGGAACATTTCACAAAGCTCCAGGTCGACTTCACCAGTGATCATTTTGTACAGGAAGGTCAAGTCAGTGATTTTACGGCGATCTTCTAAAGACAAGGAGTTCAGAGCTTTCAGTCGTTTTTGGAAACTGGTTTCGATAGAATTTTTCGGGTTCTGTTCAAGACTTGTGTGTAGGTGTAATCTAAGGTGCGGAAAAAGGGTTAGGGGTCCAGTTTCCGAAATTCTTAGCCCGAGATCATACTTCCCTTGACTGGCGACGGTGACAGTGCTCATCAGGTAAACCGATTTTCGGTCGATATGGATCTTAAACATTGCGTCTCGTCGATGGAAGTGTGATCCCGGCCTTAGGCTTACGGTAGATTACAATGAATTCGTATTCAGCCCACCAATAAACCCGCATAAGAATTTGACCTAATTATGGGCCTTTGACCGAACTACCGTATTCCACCGTAATCTACTGTGAGCTGTCGAAGATCGATAAACGGACTTTGGGTTCCTGTTTAGCACTCAAACTGGCCCCTGGAGAAGCATTTGGAGCTATTTCCATAGAAGGATTGCGTTTTCCTTAAAAGGCGTGTTTTGCCCTCAAATTTCCCCCCATTGGAGACTGGACGAATTTGGTCGAAAACTTTGGAAAAACGGCTGGTAGACGTCAAATTCGTGGTAAGCACGTCAAATAACTTCCATGAAGGTTTAGAGGCAACTTAACACGCTCGGTAAGGTGGTTGAGTTGACTATGGAATTAGAATGGTATGGCTCAGAACACAGCGCCTACGCATTTTGAAGCGTTAAAACGACCCACAATGACGCTACACGAGTTAGAAGTTGGCCCCGCCCCTGTATTTCTCCGCCCCCCCCCCATGTATTTTCCCTCCCCCAAAACGGGTGCTGGGCCATTCCCACCATCGGCGACGTATGTGGGTGGTACAATAACTAAACCACATACATCGAGAACGATGAGAATGGGCCAGCATCCCTCTTTTGGAAGAGAACGGCGAATACAAGGGCGGGGTCAACGTTTTAGTCTAGCGGCATTTTAGGTCGTATTTCGGGCGCTAAAAACGATTATGAGGTCTGTTTCGAGATTCTCGAAAGCTTACTGCTCGTTTTGGAAGGTACAAAAAGCACAAAGAAAATACCGTGTTAAGCTGTAACTCCTTGTATCCTGCGGCGCGGGGCGGGATACTGTGCAGTTTTACTACGGAGGCTGAGGAGGTACTAACAATACAAGTCGCTTTGGCGAATTCATTTTCCGCCTTGAACACTTCCCTTGTAAAGATTTTTCAGACACGTGTAATCATACGATCCATCGCAGGTGGAATCAAATCAGGGTTGAGCGGATTTCCATGTACCAAAACCAGCAGCTCCGTGGAAGCGTATCATAGACACAGAGTCAGACTTCCGATGTGAATATAACTTTCCATGTACCAAAACCATGTGCCAAAACCTAGTATCGTTAGTATCTCTTCTGGATCAATAGTTAAAATGCGCAGTATCCCGCCCCGAGTTGCAGGTTCAAAAAAGTTACGAGAATTTTTTAAGCTTCGCAAAAATGCAAGGGCCGTAATCGACCGTAATCTGCGAAAAAACCGATAAACGGACTTCAGATTCGTGTTTAGCACTCCAAATAATCCTCAGAGAATGATTTTGAGACATCTATCGTAGAAATCCGGAAATCTCGAAAGTGGCGTTTTTCCCTCGAAATTTTACCCGGTTGGGAAGCTTCGAACGACATTATCCGGAAACCTTGGAAAGTCGACTAATAAACCATAGATTCGTGATCAGCGCCACAACCCCCTCCCTCCTGCGAGAATTTTGAGTCAAATCTAGAACATTTTTCTGAAACGATTCCAGAGCTCTAATCGGTAGAGATAAACGCCCAAGCGAAAATTCGTAGAAGTCCAAAACGCTCTCAGTCTGGAGAAAGTATGGAAAATGTGCCTTCACCCAAACTTTGCTCAGGGTGGTAGTTTTGGAAGCTGAACGCATTTATGAGGTCCGTTTCCGTTTTTTCCGATGACTAGTGGGGACAGGCCTCTACACACCACGGGAGGAGTTGCCCTTTTTTGCAGTTCGAAACGATTACGTCGGAACTCGTCCGCGCGGCGCTGTCCGATCTCGTCCGCGGCGAGTCGTCCGAACTCGTCCGCCGGGGTCCTCGGTAAAATTGAGGCTACAATCGGTGGCTCTTCCAAGTAACCGATCGTGTTGTGAGGGTTACCGCCGTGAATACTTGAGAAATGATGGAAAAGAAATTAACGGGGAATATCTCCTGATTGTTTTATCTTTCAACATATCCTTTGTGCGATTCAATATTTTTTCTGTATATGTGTTTACGCTCAAAATAATTTCTGTCAGTCGATTCCGGTCTTTGAACGACGGTGTTTGATGTTGGTCTGAACAAAACTTTTCATTCAAACATGACGGTAACACAGCATTAAAATGCAACTAAAATGAAATAGTTTGACAGCGTTCTCGATAATATATAGGTTCATTTATGAAGTGAGGAATCGGCATGTATGTACCAGGTTGTTCAGTAAGTTGTGTCGTTCGATAAGAAAAACAATTTTGTGGTTCAAATACACTTTATTATTCAGTATAACTAAACATTAATAAACTTGCTCCAACGATCCTCCAATCTGTGGATCCCATCCATGAAGTGAGGATCCGGAAAGTCTGCAAAATACGCTTTAACAGTCGTTATGACCTCTTCAATTGATGAAAAACGCTTGCTACGCATGAATTTTTTTCCATTGCTGTGTCATGGCGACACCCAATGGCTTGTAAACAAAGAATGAATTGACAGATTAAATGAACCTTCACATATGTTATATGAAGAGTGTACCAACAAAACAAAAAATTTTGGACTAGTAGCAACACCGATTACGTGAGAAAATGTCCGAATGGGGAGAGAGAAAATGTCCGCGCGTCGCGTGCAGAGAAAATGTCCGCGAGGGGGGAGAAAATGTCCGCGGAGGGGGAGAAAACGTCCGCGGAAGGGGAGAAAATGTCCGCGAGCCAAGATAGAGGTGAGAAAATATCCGCAATGGAAGTAACGTCTGTCCACATTACTATTCCGTCAGATCCTTCTGGGGTTAAAATCTTGAATATAAACAGATTCGAGTACCAGATTTTCGGACTTCGTCGCATGGTTATACAGCGTATAAACCTACAACAAATTAATACACTTACAAATACACGTTGATTTCCAGAACTTCAGAGTCAAAAATGTTTCTTTTTTGAATTGAATTGAGTTGATGTGCAGACTGGGGGTGGTATAGTTAGGTCCGTGGCCTGTGTCCTCAAGAAAAAACGTTTAAAGGCAGCAGACACGCTCAAAAATGATACCAATTTTATGGATTAAACCGAAAGTCTGAAGCTGTTAGTAGTCAGAAATAACGAAAAAGACGAAAAAAAATCGACGGAAATTAAGATATAACGGTACGTTCTATATTGGCTCAGAAATGAACGAGTTGTACGGCACTGGCTGAAATAGCGGAGCTAGCAACAAATTTGTTGGGAAAACGACGCTAATGTACTCGTACGGCCCTTTCTGGAACGCTTACGCCGTTAGAAGCCTAAAAAGTAATCTAAAGTGGCCGCAATCGAGCATTGAATATCTGTATGGAGGGGCGGAGCCCGTATCGAGCAAGGATGATTTCGTGACTGACTACGGCTCAAATACGGTCATTTGGACTCGTTTTTAACGCTTGCAACTTCGTGAGGGCTCTTCTAGGGCCTGCACGACCCCCACTAATGTAGTTATCTCAACAACTTTTGCGAGCGTGTCTGCTGCCCTTAAATTCAGACCGCGGCTGGCGTGGCGGGTTATTTCTCAGCGATTGAGATTTAAACCGCCACGCCAGCCGCGGTTTGAATTTACACGTTTTTTTCCTGAGGAAACAGGCCGCGGATCTAACCATACTTTCCTTAATATAGGATTTACGGACTCCTTCTCAAGATGACACCGTACGAACATAGTGTGCTTCTCGCGCAAGAGAAGGAGTCGTTCTTGGTTTGAGTCGTGCCGTCTCTGCAAATTGACTCTGCTTAGAGCATCTGCAAATTGCTTTCTTTTGTCTCTCTCTAACGGGGTTGAGTATCGCTGGGCTTGGAGCTGACTAGTAGTTAACGTGTTTTAGCATGCAGGCACTCGACTGGGGAACTCATTGCACATCCGGTAGCAATGCGAAAAGCGGGATTCGATTATGGCGTAGCCTTCAGTGTGATCAGTAGAGATACGACTTATAGGTTGCGAGTATTGTTTCTTTGCTGCTACCCCATGTGTCGCAAAGGGATTGCTTTTGCTCCAGTTCATCACATCATTTCTATGGGCGTGACCCAATACTCGGGCGGAGGCCGGGCATGCACCGAGACGACCACGCGGGCGCGCATATAAAGCGACTGAGATCGGGGAGCGACATAGTTGCGGACTGCACAGCTTCGCGAAGGAAGCAGCCTTAGTGGCGCCGTTGAGAAGTGCCGGTTCCCCCTTGACCGAGAGCAAGCCTAAGTGGCATCAGACGCCTGCCTAAGTGGCCAAGTCTCGCCTCGGTTCGCTATTCACCTGTGTGGTACTGTATTGTAATTGATACCTATTTATCTAGTGTAACTCGAGTATTGTCTGGATTATTGTGAATCATAAACAAGTATTGATCCAAGTTTTCTGCACTGTTACAACGGTTTGATCCCGTGATATCTCGAAACAGCTTGGTCCGGTCATCTCATACCCCTAGACACAGCCATACCACCTGGCACACATGATGTCATCGCCCAGGGCCTCTGGAGAACATTGGGACTTAGCCTTCAACGACAGCCTTGCTTCTACTTCGGAATTTTTGTGAAATCTCTGAGCAGGCTTTCGGAAATCGAGCACCATTCAGATGGTATCCATCCCACTCTAAATCCGGGAACACGTTTCCATTCACAGGTGGTAATCGGCCGCTTTGCGTAGCGCAATTTCTCTCTAAACAGGGAAAAGTGTGCTCGTCTTTAAATTAAAGGTGAAAATCACGTGCTTTGACGAGCACCCAGAATAAGGAGCGAGAGAGTTGGAGAGATCATTGTGGACGAAGACGGGAACCATAGCTCTGCTTTTCCTGTTCTGGCTCTGGCATTCTTGGTAAGTTCAGCTACGGCACTGGAAAGAGGTGTTGTGCTGTTGCGTATCTCCACTGATCATATAAATGAAGGCATGCAGCTGCATAATCGACAGCGAAGTTGTATTTTTTTCCTTCCATTTCGAAGAAAACACCGAATACCAGGAAAATTAAAAGTTACAGAAGAATAGAAATAACAGAAAATCCACTTTTTCTTGTTAATCCTTCTGTGGAAATACATTAGGTAAAGCCTAGTCTTGCTCGGATGAGCCCGGGCGTGAGTGAGCAGCGGAGCGGTCGATCATGGCAAAATATAACAGTGATAAAGAGATTTTGACATGATTATCCTGATAAGCCCTTACTCCGACCTTGTCAAAATGAGGCAGCTAGGCTTGGTATAATGATAATGTTTGTGTTTGGGAGGAAAACTCACTGTTTTTCAACGTTCCCAATACTTTTTCTTCAAAATTCAGAAGAATTTTACAACTTTGCTGTCGATTGTCGATTAACCCACTGTATGCTTAGTGCGAATACGCAATCGCAAAGCCGCTCTTTTTCCCGTTCCTCGCGAACGTTCCCACGTCTGAAGGGGTGCTACTGGCGCCTTCCATACCATGAAAAAGCGAAGTGTGGAAAACAACCATCTATTTTTGGCGCTTGGTAGACCTTTTTTGAAGACGGCTTTAAAACTTTCCCTCGAAGTTGTCGCTACACCAGTCTCAATTTGCGTGAAAAACCACACGGGATACCTTTGATAAACGGGGGAGCTTTCTGCACAGACGCTATTAATTGAAAACTATTGTTGTTAGACATGGCAAAGAAAAAGTTCTGGCTTATTCAGGTAGGGAGTCCTTGGCTTTGCGGAATTCTGCGTTTTTATAGCCAAAGTTTGCTCCGCGGCACGCAGACGCTTCCTCCGCGGACATTTTCTCCCTCCGCGGACATTTTATCTCTCTCGCGGACATTTTCTCTCTGCGCACGCGACGCTCGGACATTTTCTCTCCTCTCATTCGGACATTTTCTCTCCGTAAAGGAGCAACACCCCTCTCTTAACGAACGACAAAGCTTATTGAACAATCTGGCAAATGAAGTGGTTTGCAGCTTTCATTTTCCGGGATATTAGGTACATGGGCTGGCTTATAAGCAACGATTCCGGGAGGTTTTTTTTTAATGGTGGTTCTTAGCAGTAGATTCCTAACTTTCGTTTTTCTTATGTTTCTCTGGAAGGATCATTACGAGGCAGCTCGCTTTGGTTCCCGCATTCATCCTTTAAAAAAATGTATCATCCGGATACTGGATTCAATTCTATTTAACAAAATCGATTGCGAAGATTATCGAGGGGTTGACTGATTTCTGAATCGGTTTTGGCTGAGTTGGTATTTTTCCTTGAGTTGACAGTCTTAAAAACATCACATCAACAATTTAGGTCGGTATGTGTCCAGATAAGATCTCCACTCAGGAAGCTCCACTATTGCAAAACGAAAACATTCTTGGTTAGTTTCATGCGCCGGTAGAGATTCATTAACTAAACCCGGTGCAATTACAAAAAAAAACATTCTATTTTGAAGGCCTCCTTAATTACTAGTGCCTACCCGGTGTAACTGGTATTTCCTGGGATACATTATCTTACCAGTGATAGGTCAGTGTCTGGCATATATCCTGTGTTCGAGCACCTTCCCTTGATGCTTCAATGTATTTCGGCGATTTGCGTGCCGGACGAGTTCGGACGCCAGGCGGACGAGAGTTCGGACATCGCGCCGCGGACGTGATCGGATCGGCGCTGGCTCGGACGAGTTCCTGACGCAACCGTTCGAAACGTCACGCCACCTGACGCCAGCGAAGTGGTCCTTCCTAGTGGAATTAGAGGCGCAGAAAGTTGCACAACTCCCCTTCGGTGTGTAGAGAGCCCGTGTCCCAGCACTAGTGCGCATTAGAGGGTACAAAAAGCACCAAGAAAACGATCTTTCTAAGCTTGTAACTTTCTTCGAACCTGCAGCTTAGGGCTGGATACTGCGCTGTTTTTACTATTGAGCCACTGGAAGAGATACTAACGATACTAGACGTTTCCAGCAGACGTGTTTACCACTCAAAACACTTCCTTGTGAGAAGAATGCCGGGATATGAATGTTTTGGCTTCTACAGGTTCTGTAGCGGTGTTCACTGTAGCAGAATCATATCGGCACAGTGATGATAGCGGATCCTCCTTTGCGTACTTTTGCGGGCCAGTTGAGGGTCGCGGTACTCTTCCGGAACTGTCGGACAAGTTTGTGAAAATGTTGCCTCAACACTCCCCAACCCAGATACGAACACATAGTCAAACACATGCTCCGTGTTCCCTGTTGATTTAAAGGCACTCTTCGCGATAAGAATCGATTTTCTGTTTTTTTGCTCTTATCTTGAAAACTGGTCCCATTCTGATTCCAATGATGCTTCTGGAATCGTACAAGACCCTTCTGGGAATGGAGTTATGGTCCTCTCAAAAATTGAGCTTAGGGAAAATGGTGGACGAGTTGTTAACTGGAGGCTTGTAACTTCCGTCTTCTTGCAGCCGATGTATGCAAGCTGAGTGTAAGAGTAAAGAGAGAAGTTGGAGAATGAAGGGAAGAAACGGGGCTTTCGATCGGAAAGTCCATCGCCGAACTGCTCACGTTAATGATTTCCGGGAGTGTGTTCCTTTTGTTCACGTCGAGGGGCGGGAAGAAGAGGCGGGACTTGGCCCACAGCGGCAGGGTTTGCCCATCTTTTTCTGAGCCGTTTTGCGGCTCCTGGGTTGCTTTTCGTCCCGTTTTTTCGACGCTGTTCTGCTTCTGAGAGCCACGAGAAGCGTTTGTCATGAAAAATTCGAGAATGAAGTTTATCGCGAACAGTGCCTCTAATCGATAACCGGATTGACCGGATGATCAGTCAGTCGAGTCGACTCGACTGCGACTTGGCTGCTCATTTACAATGGTTTTTGACAGCCGTGCTGAAACTGGGGGATGTTCGTTTTGGAGTAGTTTCGATAGTTATTGCTTCAGGGATGAATAACTTATTGCTTTTCCCTCGAATCGAGCGAGAGCGTCAGCGGCTAGCAAATCATGTCTCCTCAATGGCTGTCGATTTCGCGTAATCACGCGCTCTCGCAAGGAGTGGACGCTGTATAAAGGCCCATACATGATCTGGCGACAAAAGTCGCGCCACAATGATGGAGATTAAAGGGCAGACACGAGACTGCGTAGCCGCCATCTATAGGAGTCTGCAGAGATGAAGTCGCGGCGTTGCTCACAGCGACGAATAGAGCTGGGTTATGCAGCATCGATTACATTCGGCGACGAGGGCGACTGACGCGGCGTGAAGGGCGACGAGGGGGGCACCGCAGAGTGCTTTGGCGCTGTGACCGCCCTGCATCACTGCCAGCGAGCGGCAACCGACGGGCCGACGATAATGTTCGGAAACATTTCTGTCGCCGCGTCAAGGCTGACGCTCGGCGACCACTCGCCGGTCGGTGCAACTTTGCACACCCATTATCCTTAATCGGGGCAGCGCAACTTTTGCCGCTCGAATATGCAGAGACCTCAAGGCTTCGTCCATAGCCAGCAACCAGCGTGAAGTCGCCGGAGTGTCCTGCGCCGGCACCCACACGCTGGCGCATAACGCTCTATTGCCGGCGCATTCAACGTGTCGTGGAACGGCGCGGTATTAACGGTGGTATCGATAATATTAGTGACAGAGGCTACTCTTATGATGTCCCACCATTTCATACTTCCAGCCACGAGCGACGCGACGCAATTAATTTCCTTTCGAAACAGAGGATGGCTTTCCGGCCAACTGAGGAAACCCGCCATAACTCGGTTCAGAGAAATCTCCAGCAGCTATGAACATAGATTTGAAAACGTCCTTCGGGAGTAAATTAGGTTTTGATGGAAACGGCGTGTTCGACCAAATGTGCTTCTCTAGTTAGCAGAGAAAAGTGTTGGCCCTTTTTCCGTAACTAACCAACATTCTCGTGTTGCAGTGAAATAAGCGCTAGCTAAAAACGTCGAAAAGCTCAAAGGCCGAAGTCAAAGGAGCACATTGAAACCCCAAAGCGCATCACACGCCCAGGCGACCTGAACAAATGAATGCTAAAAGATCGTGAGATGAGCGATGATTCTCAATCATTAAGGCCCTGTTCTTCCCTTCATTCTCAGCTTCTCTCTTTACTCAGGTTAGCTCGCCATCAGATCGGCTGCAAAAGAAGGAAGTTACAAGCCTCGACAACTCGTCCACCATGTTTCCATGTTTTTTTCAATCTTTGAGGGACCATACCTGCGTTCACAGAAGGCCTTGTATGATTTCAGAGACATCATTGGAATCAGCATGGGGCCGTTTTCAAGATGGGGAAAACAGAAAAACGATAGTTTCATCGTGAACACTTCCTTTAAGTTTCGATGGAAACGGCGTGTTCGACGAAATGCGCTTCTCTAGTTTCCAATTAAAACTGTTTTCATTTCTTTAAGTTTTTCCGTAAAGGAATCTAAATTTGAACAGATATTAAAAATCTCAAGGTCTCCGTGTAAATTGTGGATGCTTTGACTTTTATAGAGATATCAGAATGAGCATGAGGAAATCTTTAACTCTGAAATTAAAATCATCTGTATTATTATACAATTTTGTGCGTATTCTATGATTAATTATTTCTATACTAATGTATGAGTAATTGCATTTATAGGGATTATTGTGCGTCTTTTGAGCTCCAACACAGTATTTGTATATTCAGTGAAATGTGCATTGATCCAAAAATGTTTCATCTTCAAAGGCAATTATCGCGATTATAAGCAAGTCATCCATATATCTAAAAGGTTTGAAAAGTACGTTATTTTCAATTTTCGCGCTAATAGAGTACCTATATCCAACATGGAAACTGGGTTATATCGGCTAACATTGGGCCCAAAATTACATCCTTTTGAGGAGACGAGCCCACTTTCACATCGTCTGTTGAAACACAAGTTCTCCGATATCGACAGTAACAGCTGGCTTGCGTAAAACATAGAATTTCAATCAATGAACATTATCAAGTCTGCGATGGTTTATAAAAACATTGACTATTAAAGGCAGTGCTTCACGAAGAAAAGTTTCCTCGTTTTTCTGGCTAAAACGTAAGCATTTGGGTCCCTCTGAGAAGATAAGGAACGGAAGTGCGACGAAAACGGCGAGTAAGTGAAAACCTCGTGGGCCAGCCAACCCATTGGGCCACTCTTTAGCCCTAGAAAGCAGTTTCCTTGAATTCGTGGTTAGATGAGCAATGGTTTGATTCACCGCGCTGTTCTTTTCTTCATTATCAACGTCTTATTTCTACAGAAGGTCAGCTCGCATACATAGGGCAAAATATACAAAAGACGGAAAAGCAAAGTTCGAAACATTACCACGCAAGAAGAATATTCAAACTTTGCGTTTGAGATGGAAAATAACAGGGTCCATTCCAAAAGTTCAATTTCAAAGAGGCAGAAAGCATGGGACCAGCTCTGCATGTGAAACTTTCAATCTGAGGTTAGTTTAAAGGCACTGGGAATACTAAATGAAATCACTTTCTCCGAGTTTCCACGTGTCTAAGGCGTTGAATTTATAGAACCCATTCTGATTTGTCCAATTCTCAATATCGTACAAGATTTTAAGGATCATGCACATCGTTTCGCTTACGGCGAGACTCAAGCGAGTGTAACGTCAGCTCTTCATTCCTCTTGAGGGACCAGGAACTCTAGCATAAGAAATCCATTCAGTCTCAAGAAAACTTTACGAGTAAAGTTTTCTTACACTCTTTCCGAAAGTTGAATGTCTTTCTTCTTGTACGGACAGAATACTGAAGTTCCTGATTCCACTATTGGCCTAACATACGCGGCAGCGATGATCTCTGATATCGAGAACATCAGCTGGCTTGAAATTGAATTCCAATCAATGAACATTATACTTCGGACCCATCTAGTCAAAAACATTGACTGAAGTGCCTGCTTTCATTGGTCGACTCTTTTCATTACGTAAATTTGCATTTATCTCTTACTCTGGATGTCGATGATTTTTGACTGCAAGGCATGAGGCTGCGATCTTTTTTTGCGACGCTGTGCACGTGTGCACGTACTAGCATCTTTAGGCCCTAGAAACTCTAATTCTAGCCCGTTTTTCACCGCGCTACCTTTTATTTATTTATTTATTTACGCTACAGAAGGTAGACATTGAAAATAGGGCAAAATATACATAGCCGAAAAGCAAAGTGAAACATTACCACGCAAGAAGAATATTCGAAACTTTGCGTTTGAAAGATGGAAAAGAACAGGGTCCATTCATAAAGTTCAATTTCAAAGAGGCGAAAGCAGAGCCAGCTCTGCATGTGAAACTTTTCAATCTGAGGTTAGTTCTGGGAATACTAAATGAAATTTTCTCCGAGTTTCCACGTGTCCTAGAGGCGTTGAATTTATAGAACTTCGATTTGTCAATTCTCAATATCCCACTCAAGATTTTAAGGATCATGCACACATCGTTTCGCTTACGGCGAGACTCAAGCGAGTGTAACGTCAGCTCTTCATTCCTCTTGAGGACCAGGAACTCTAGCATAAGAAAATCCATTCAGTCTCAAGAACACTTTAGGAGTAAAGTTTTCTTACACTCTTTCCGAAAGTTGAATGTCTTTCTTCTTGTACGGACAGAATACTGAAGTTCCCGATTCCACTATTGGCCTAACATACACCTGATAGGCACGCGCTAAGACTCTTTTGTCGCAAGTCGACAAGGCTTTGAATATATGAAATGTGCGCACTGAGGCTTTACTACAGATTGCATGATAGTAAGCTGAGAAATCAAGCTCACTGTCATACTGGAAACCTAAATCTTTAACATTCGAAACAGATGTTAGCGAGTGGCCATCAAGCACGTAAGTAACCGGAATACTGGAGTCTCCCATTCTCATGTGTGAACCGTTTTCTCCGGAGCGAGTGGTAAATCCCAAACATTAGACCAGTCCAGTATCCTTTCCTAAGCGGCCTGAACATTTTCGACATAACCGGGCGTCTCTATCTTGTTATATATCTTAACATCGTCGGCAAATTGTTTGCAAATCACTCCAGTCTCTTCCAAAAACAGGGGAAGCTCAGCTGTGTAGATAGCGAACAGAATGGGTGATAAAACACCACACTGTGGTCCCGCTTCTAACCGATCTACTCGATGAAAAACTAGAACCCACTTTCACCTGGAAACTACGGTCGCGGAGATAGTTTTTTATCCACTCGCACACTAATGGATGAAATTTCCATTTCTCAACTTTCAAAATAAGTTTGTGCTGGTCTACCCTGTCGAAAGCCTTCGAAAAATCCAAATAAATTATATCACATGCCTTCCTCGACTCCTGGTACTCGCTCCGATCATTGATGCACTCCAGCAGATTGGTTTCAACCGACCTCCCCGCCACAAACCCATGTTGATTCTCGGGAATAATTGAATTTTTTTCCACGTGGTCTACTATATGTTTTTTGAGTATCTTTTCGAAAGTTCTGCAAAAAATCGACGTGATACTTACTGGTCTATAGTTATCCACCATTTGTGAGGGTTCCTTTTTTAACAAGGGAGTCGCAAATAATTGTTTCCACCTTCGTGGCACCTCCGAATACCAAAGTGACTGGTTGAAAAGATAAGCAAGAGGTCCAGCAATCACATGAGCAATGTTTTTCACAAAAATCGTCGGTATAAAGTCCGGTGTAACAGACAAGGATTTTGGCAGCTTTCTGAGAATGTCAAAAATCTCATCGCCTTCAAAAAATGGGAAACTGCTCATTGGGTACTCGATCACAGGGCAGAAAGGAGAGAATACATCACTGACCTCCACGTAGACCTCACAAAATTTGTCTGCTAGCAGGTTAGCCTTATCTGTCTCCATGATAACGAAGCGATCATCTTTCACCAAACAGGGGATTTTATTAGATTTTCCAAGTTTTTTGTTCAAAAATTTGTAGAAACCCTGCTGATTACTACTATTAATGGAACCTTCATAGTTTTTCAGCTGTTTTCGATCTAAGCAGATTTTTGTAGTTTTTTGAACAACGTTTTTCATCGCGACCACTGCCTTTAAGCGTTGATCGCTAGTTTTTGAAAAAAAAACGCATCAACTCGTTAGTGAGTTGACATGTTAATTTTGAATTTCGTTAAATAATTGAAATCACTCACTGGCCACAGGAAAAGTCGGTAAATCATGAGAGGTCCCATATCAATATGTACCATAGCTCCATTACAATTAGCGAACTAGCGAAGTGCTTTCAAGACTTCTTCGTTAAGCGTTAGTCGTTAATTCTCAAAAAATGCGTTATCCCGTTAGTGCGTTAACACATTAACGTCATAGCGGACAGCCCTGCTTTGCCCGCAAGGCTCTGAATCAGGGGTAAGCAGAAGTCGGATTTTCGATGATTTTCGGCTTCCCAATTTTTGAAAAAAAAAAACTGAAAATGCGGAAGAAATCGAAAATATTCACGAAGTAAGACTTTCTTTACACTTTTCTCCTCCAAAACACTAGGGGATTAATTAGGGCGCTAAACTCGAATTCGAGGTCCTTATCCACTTTTCGCGGAGCGGTTGCCTGTAATTACATGAAAGTTATTCAATAAAGAAGGATAAGCCCATTTTTTTCTGGTAGGCACAACTACCAAGGAAGGGTTAAGAACTCCGCTGAACGAATTTCCGAATTCCGGTGTTTTTTTTAGTGTTCCGATTTCCTAAATTTAGAGAAAAATTCTGCTTATCCCTGCTCTGAAAACGTGAGAGACCTCGGCCAGAAGACTGCACTTACTGATTCCTTTTGTCCCTAAAAGCCGTTCCTTACCGAATTCTTTAATAATTGTGCTCTGATTCTTTTCTGTTCTTCCTGTCTAGCTCGTAAATTCACAATTCGTCGTTTTTCAAGATCCAAGAAGTAACTCTCGCTATATTTCCTGTCTTGCAACAGTCATTCAGCCCTGTTTTCTGCTGAAAGTACTTACCGTTTTTCAATTGTTACCTAAGAATAACAAAGATCTGCTCACAATTGCTAGTAGTCATAATACTCTGTCGTTCTCTGGGCCTAATTCCGGTCCACATTCGCGGACTACGGCTATTGCATTATGCGATACGTGTCAATCGTGCTTGGACCACTTGGTCCCGGCACGATTCACGCTTCTCCCAGCACGATTAACACGTGTCGCATGATGGAACAGGGGCAGGGGCTCTCTACACACCGAGGGAGGAGTTGTCCCGTTTTTGCGGCTCTAATTTCACTCGGGACCACTTCGCTCGCGTGGAGTGTCGTGACGTTTCAAACTGCAAAAACGAGACAACTCCTCTCTTGGTGTGTAGACAGCCCCTGTCCCAATGGAACAGCCCTAGTCCGCAACTATGAACCGAAATTTGGCCCAGAGAACGACAGCATGTTCATTGAGATTATATTCAAGAGCTTAGCTTTAGCCTTCTTGTAAAACAGCATACCGAAAGTCTTAGAAGGGAACTACTATAGGTCATACTCACCATTCCACATGAAATGTACTTTCGTAGAACCAATTTTGGGCGTAGAGTCCGAATATACCCTTCGCAACTGCCTAGACGCACTCTGGAGAAAGTTGTGGGCGTTTTCCAAGGCCTCGCGGCTACCCCCATGAAATTTTTAGGGTGTTTTTAGAAACAAATTTTGGATCAGGCTCAATACTTGTTTGCAGGGGTAATCTAGGGTGCTGAACAGGAATCTGGAGTTCGTTTGTCGAATGTTTGAAGTTAACTGTGGGTTACGGTAGGCACCATGCCATTTCCGGGCAAAATCTACCTTAATATTTGGAAAATCACCAAACGAACCACGAATTCGTAATCAGCACTCCGAATAACCACCGCATAAAAATTTTGAGTCAAATCTGAGAACTACCGTATACTCACCGTAATCTACCGTAGTCTATCAACAATCGATAAACGGACCTCAGATTCGTGTTCAGCACTCCAAATAACCCTCGGAGAAACAATGTGAGCCATATGTATCGTAGCATTCCGGAAATTGTCAGAAGTCGCGATTTGCCACCAAATTTTCCCCGCTGGGAAGCTTTCAGCGAACAAAGCCCAAACCTTCGGAAAATCGGCAAATTAACCCTGAATTAGTGATTAGCGCCTCAAATAACCTCACCTAGGAGGATTTCAAGTCAAATCTGGAGCATTTATTTAAAACGCTTTCAGCCCTGTAACTGGTACACCCAACCGAAAATCCGCCAAGTCCAAAACGCTATCAATCTGCGCAAAGTTTGGAAGACGGGTCCCCCCCAAACTTTGCTTAGGGGGGTAGTTTTGGGCGCTGAACATAAATATGAGGTCCGTTTCCGGATCTTTCAAAGACCAATGCGCGTTTCGGAAAGTACAATGGATACGAAAATCTACCAAAAAACGCCAATAACTTTCTCAGAGCGACTCTAGGCAGCTGCGAAGGGCATAACCGGATTCGGTATGACACCGTTTGGGGGGGGGCACTCAGGATTCTGTTGGATAATGAATGATACAGCTTTCACAAGTCGAAGTATTTCCATGGAGTCTCCACAAAAAACATTGACTGATAAGGCTATCAGGCAAGTGATATCAGCCGAAATTTTCATTTTCATGGATGAAGCGTTTCATTTTCTTGAGTGCCCCCCCCCAAACGGCTTCAATCCCCGGATTCTACGTCAAAAACGGTTCCTGAGAAGTACATTTGATCTGGTTAGTATGGATAGCAATAGTTTTCTTGTTAGAAACCCGTGTTGGATGTGAGAAAACAGATAAGACGATCTGATAAAGTGGCTGCAAAGAAGAAGAAGATCTGATAATGAGTCCACCATCTTGTTGTGCTATTCTAGACCAAGCCTTCATTGTTGCCGGCTGAAGAACTCGCTAGGTCACTTATTACTCGCAGGCTGACTAACTCTTCCATATCAACAAAAGGATTCCTACCAAGGTATGTCACCTTTAGCAATCATTAGTACCACCGTCTGCGGTGCTCTTTGTAGCATGAAGCGAAGGATTGCGCGCTCCAATCGGTGCCGTTATATTGCGCCGCGGCTGCGTCACGGCTGCACGTTTTGAACGCCGCGAGCATTTAAATTTCAATTCTAGCGTCTTTGAAGCTGTCTGCAACTTTTATAACCTTCATTCAAAGCTTCGTTACTTTAATAGTAATATATGTGGTGCTTTTCTAAGCTTTATGGCACTCTTCCAGTCTTTGATTTCTACGAAGTTTGTATCTGCATTTGAAATTCCTGCGCACTGAATCTCTGAAATCATCAGAGGTCTGCCTATTTTCTTGTCGGGGTTGAAACCACATTGAATGTGCATATTAATCGGTGCTATGTGGGAAGGGGGGGGGCACTGTTGTATCGCACATGGCCACGCCCGTTTTTCCGTGCTGCAATGACTCTCCTGATTTTGGCAGGGGAGAGACCGCGGGTAGGTGCTCAAATTTAGTGCGGCATTCTAGAGACGATTATAAAGAGTGCAAGTATGGAGCTTCGGGGAACTTTTCTGCTCCCAAACAAATTCTGCGTATCGATAGAACGTGTTCAGACAGGTAATCGCAGATGAACATGTTTTGTCGGCTCCATGACATTGCTCACCTGCGTGCGTACGCGTCACGGCCCGGTGAGTGTCGCGCGAGCGGCGAACGCGGAAAAGTCGCCATCGTGTGGAAGAGTCATCTGCACCATATACGGCAAAACAGTTATCGTTAGTGGCATAAAATGAACACAGCAATTCAGATAATGCTCCAAAACATGCTAGTTTACTTGATTTCCCTTGAATTCAGAGATGTCGCGTCGCCGCCCTTCCCGCCGCGCGCGACGCTCACCGACCGCGACGCAGAACGCACGGGTGAGCAATGACCGCTCCCCTGTTTTGTCACTCCAACAGGCATATTTCAACGTTAGGAGCCGATCGGTTCCCCGAAGCTCTATACCACTATTCCGATTATAAATTGCCAACGGCACAAAGTTCTTACCCGTAAACAAAATTGATGATACCCAATCGATAAAGGCTAGGGTATAAAAGAAATGGAGAGCGGTGTGTTACATTCACCCACCCTCTTTCTCCGGTTCTGTGTGGGAAGGGGGGGGGGCACTGTTGTATTGCGCTTGGCCACGCCCTTTTTTTCGTCCCGCCATGACTCCTGATTTTGGTAAGGGAGGGAAACCCCGGGTAGGTGCTCTAATTAAGTGCGGCACAGTAAAATGGGCGTGGCCAAGTCCATAGCGCCATAGTGCCCCCCCTTCCCACATAGCACCCTTTCTCCAGAGGTAAGCGGCTGAAGCTCTGAGCAGACTAAGGAGTAGGGAAGCAGCCTCACCGGTGATAAAGATTTTACGATATTGGGCCCTAAACATGGAAAACGCAGCAGAGAAAGACATACACTTCCGTGAGAATTGTGTGCCGTTGGCAAATTATAAACTTGTCTATCTTAGCGGGGGGGGCACTGTTGTCCGCGCTTGTCCACGCCCATTTTTCCGTGCCGCAATGACTCTCCTGATTTTGGCAGGATAGGGAAACACTGGGTAGGTGCTCAGTTTTAGTGCGGCAGAGTAAAAGGGACGTGTTCAAGTGAATCGTGCCATCTAAGAAAATCGCCGCATTCGTGTCGAATATGCATTCAACTCGAGTGACCACTTCCATCGAATGGCTCTGTCGCAGGGGCACGTGCTGCAAAAGTAAATCGAAGCAGCACGTGCTGCAAGAGAGTTCAGCGCCATCGTAGCAGCCACCGACATGCGGCCGGCTTGTCGAGCACCATCTGGGTACATAAGCGGTTCGAGGAGGCCTCCAACGGCTGGACTGCCAAGTATAGCAAATTTGGGTTATTAAACCGGGGACGCCGCCGACATTTGAGTCCCGTCTTAAGAGTGCGTCGTATGTTTTCCATTTTTGGACAATCTTTTTGTCATCGAGTTGAATGTGTATCATGCACGCACTGAAGGTCTTATTTGTTGAAGCACGTGCTGTAATGGGAAACATAAATGTAGCACGTGCTCTTGTAACAGCACGTTCCCAGATCGAGCTCGAAAGCGCCTTGTCTTCGAGTTGAATGCATTCTCGACACGAATGAATGCTGCGAATGTCTGAGATAGTGCCCCCCTCCCGCTAAGAAAAACCATCATCAATGAAAAAAGCATTGAAATTACTTTGCGGTATCCGCACTTGCTAATTTATATGGATTTTGATTGACGTTCGCAGTGTGTGTTGATATCTGGGGCCGTTTGCAAGAACGTGCCATTCGGGGCAGGGAGACGATTATAAATTGCCACCGGCACAAAATTCTCACGGTAAACAAATTTGACGATACCCAATCGATAAAGGGTAGGGTATAAAAGAAATTGAGAGCGGTGTGTTCTCATTCGCACACCATCTTTCTCCGGAGGTAAGGCCCCCGTCATAGTCGGTGGATCTACTGAGTCCCACCCGGTCGATACGCACCGAATTCGTGGGGAACGGATGCAAAAAATCAACCCACTGAGTCCGACTGTGACCGTCTGATGCCCACCGCAACCCCTCCCCCCCGGTCGATACTGATGGTTCTCATGCGTACAAGGGCGGCCAATGCGCCGACTGAGTCCCAACCGAAATCATCCTCGCCCCACCCGGTCGATATAGATGTTTCTCACGTGATTTGGGCGCATTTTCTTCGGCCGACTGCGACCTGACGAGTCCTGCCGCATCTCGACTCTCGTCGTCTGCGCTCTGCCCCACGTACTGCTGCCGCTGACTATCGATTGCGTGTTTCGCAGAGGAAGTGGTTGGCGCTGGGGGCAACCGGACTCAGTCGGACTCAGCAGGTTTTTCGATGAAGTCTGACAGGGGCCTATGCGGCTGAAGCTGAACACACTAGGAATTAGGGAAACAGCCTCACCGGTGATAAAGATAACACGATATTGGGGCCTACTCATGGAGAACTCTGGCAAGAAAAACTACAAGCACGCTCATGCCGATCATTTTTTCCGCAGGGCTACCGTAACCCTACTTCCGTAGACATCGCCACTGAAAGGCGCGGTAGCATGCATAGGAGGAGTATCGATCATGCGGTGCCGCACGATCGATCCCCTCCCTTGCCTGCTGCCGCGCCTTTCAGCGGCGGGAGTCTATTCGGCCCCTAGTTCGAGCTTCTGCTTCTGATTTAATCAGTTTTTTTAGAGTTTCTGCTTTTTCGTCTCGTTACGATACCACTGTTCCACTCTTTGCATGACCCTAATGTTTACAGAGCAATAATGGAGCATATTGAAAATACAATGACTTACTCAAGTGAAGAATCTCGGAAAGCCATGCAGTTGTATGCAGCCTTACACCATGATGGAGAAGGTCATATATCAGTATCCTTGAAAGGTCTTCACACTTTAACTTCTGTCTCAGGGTTGAGCAGGATTGTGACCAGCCACAACGATGGGGTCGTAAAATTTTTGGAAAAAAACGAAAATGGGGGAGGGTCGTAGAATTTTTGAAGAAAAATAGGATTTTTTCGAAACCACCTGATGACTAAACTTTTGCTTCTTCAAAATTTGACACTAAATAAAGCTAAAAAAATTTCGTCCCAGGGGCCCTGGGGGTCGTAAAATTTTGAGACTTTTTTGGGAAAAAGAAAAAATTGGGGGAAAGTCGTAGTCGCGACAAAAATCGCCTTAACGGTCTGCTCAACCCTGTTCTGTCTGTATCCAGTCCTACCGTATATTTACCATACATGTTTACAGAAATGCTCACTCTACTTGAACAAGCTGAACGCTTGCGCGTTAACTGGAAAGCAGCTGAAGAGAAAGCCGCATACCATGAACAACAGTATGTGAAGACGGCATCTGAACTACAGTTGGTGTTGCATTCCATTTTCTTTTGCAGGGAAGACCATTTCAGCTCAAGTCCGAGTTGAGCAAAATAGAGTACCTTGCGATGATGCCTATGCTATGGGTGTGCGTGCTGCGTCGCTCGCGGCGAGAGAGGCGTCGATGCGACATCCCTACATTCAGGTTAAAGGAGATGAATTGGCAGGTTTTGGAGCATCACCAACTTTCCTGTCTTTATATTGAGCCGCTGATGATAACCGTTTCCTTGTATAGGTGGCTGAAAACTCGTTCACGCGACGGTTCTCCGTGTTTGCTGCTGGGGCGACGCTCACCGGACTATGACGCGTACGCACGCGGCTGAGCAATGCCATGGAGCCACCATGCTATAAGTAGTTAAAATTGTTCCCCCTGCTCAGACGTAGATTTCAAAAAGCTACAACGTCAAAATAGTAGGTGGTGCACAAAAATTAAAAGTTTTCTTCTTTGCCCTAAGTTTGTACAGAGGGATTATTTTGGGTGCTCAACACGAATATGATATTCGTTTTGGGTTTCCAAACTACCACGGTAGGTTACCGTGGACAAATGGCATTATACCTACAGTAACCTACCCTGACAAAAACCCTCTTCGTGGAGGGCGTGGCGTCGGTTTGCATCATCATAACTCTGCTTTTCGCTGTGTTTTATGCTCTTCATCTACCAACTCTGATTCCTCTTCCTCAAATCGCCCCTTTTCCATTGTACATATCAATCTCAACGGCCTTCGTGCCAAACTTTCTGAGCTCTCTCTCTTCGCGCGTACTTACCATCCAGACGTGATCATGGTTCAAGAAACCAAGCTCTCTCCATCCCCTACCCGTCCTCATCCTAATATCCCAGGCTACACTGCCTTCCATGCTCCAAGGTCAGCTCTTGGCGGAGGAGTCTCAATCTTTGCTTTATCTTCTCTCCCCTCCCATCTCATACCCAGCATCCCCACGGATGGTACTCTCGAGTACCTTCCAATCCATCTCCCTCTTAAAACACCCCTTTCTCTTTTCAACATCTATATTCCCCCTACCACCTCATGCCCCTCCTCCTACAATCCCATTCCTCTTCTCAAACAAATCAACGATTATTCACTCTCATCATCAGTTGTTTTCGCGGGCGACTTTAATGCCCACACCTTCTGCTCGTCCCTTGGTTCTGATGCTAGAGGAGAAGAAGTCGAAGAATGGGCTGAGGAGTGCGTTCGGTCATCCTAAACGATGATCAGCCCACTCGTCTCCCTGCCAACGGCCGATCTTCTAGCCCAGACATAACTCTTGTCTCTTCCAACCTCTCCAACGCTTGCTCATGGTCTACCTCAACAACATTGTCTAGTGATCATGTTCCCGTCTTTGTGCACATCGATCTCTAAAATTCTCTTGCTCCTTATTCTGGTGTTCGTCAAAGTTCTTATCTCAATTTAGGCCAAGCAGGCTGGTGCCTGTTCAGTGAGGATGCGCTATGCCTAGCGGCTGATTACCCGTGGAATGGCAATGCACACACCAGAAGGAGCATCACTTATTTGATGCAATTCGCAGGGCCATGAAGGTGGCTATCCCTGTTGGCCGAGTTAAGACGTTCTATCCAAACGTCACCAGAGAAATTCTTCAGAAAATCAGGACTAGAGATGCCAGAAGAGCAGTTGACCATCTAGACCCTGTCGTCACTCAACTGGATGGTGAGATCAGAAAAGATCTCGACCAGCACAAGAAAGAACAGTGGGAAAAAATCACAGAACAGTGGAATTTCAAGACGGACAGTGGAGCTACTTGGAAGGTGCTTCGGAAACTATCGGGAAAGAGCTTGCCAGCCACCATCTCCACTATTGAGTTTGTTAATAACGTTTTCAAGTCAGGAAAGGAAGCCGCCTACTCTCTTGGTAGAAGTTTCTTTGTCACGAGTACAAGGCGAGGTCCGCAGAATAGAGTGACAGTAAGAGAGCTGTGCCGCCTCCCGCTCATGAGCTTGGCCGAAGCGTTCACTGTGGCGGAAGTAGAGAAGATTATAAAGGACATGCGGATCTCCAAAGCTGTCCGTCCGGACGGCATTTGTCCTGCTGTACTGAAGAAACTCCCGACTGAGATCCTTCCGCTCATCGTTGATATGATTAACACTTCGTTCAGCTCTTGCACTACTCCGCAAAACTGAAGGACAGCCAACGTCATCCCGTTGCCCAAGCCTGGCAAACCTAAGTCATCAGTAAAGGGATATCGTCCCATTAGCTTGATGTCACCTTTCGCCAAGGTGGCCGAAAAGCTCATTGTCAAGGATCTAGCGGAGCACAACGAGAAGCAGTTGTTTAAACATGGGTTCAGAAGGCTTCATTCCACAACTACGGCGTTGCTAGAAATTACCAGCTATGCTATCGACGGGTTCAACTTTGACAAGCCATTGAGAACTGTAGCTGTTGCGTTGGATCTCACCAAGGCATTTGATACGGTTAACCTTGGAGTCCTGTCAAGCAACATATTGGAGTCGTCAATACCATCTTGGCAGAAGCGCTGGATATCGGCCTTTATTAAAGGTCGGTTGGCAAGAGTCATGTTTCAAAACCATGTCTCCATCAGTATTCCTATGGCAGCTGGAGTCCCTCAGGGCGGGGTTCTGTCGCCAGTTCTCTCCAGTCTGTACCTCGAAGATATGCCTGAGGCTCCACAGAACATCAAGGTCGTCGCGTATGCTGATGACATAACAATCATGTGTCGAGATCGGGGCTTACAGGTGGCCGCCAATAAGATCAACGAGTACCTGATCATACTGAAGAGCATTTTCGACCGCAAGATGCTAAGGATCTCTGCAGCCAAATCGTCAGTGTCCGTTCTCACGACGGACCCATCCGAGCACAGCGCTCATCCGGATGTCGTGCGGGATGGAGACCGTTTGCCTGCTGCTCGCTTTCCAAAGCTGCTCGGTCTTGTGCTCGATCCGGAACGAGCAGAAGAAATAAAGAATACCGAGCAGAAGCAGGCAGTCGTTAAAGCTAAGCTCAAAGTTCTCAGGGCCCTGGGCGGCACTTTGTGGGGAAGCAGCAAGGAGACTATACTCACAACGTATAAGGCAATTCTTCAGCCCACCCTGGAGTACGCCGCACGGGTTTGGCAGCATCTCGTCTCAGAATCCTCTTGGACAAAGATGCAACGAGTACAAAATGCTGCTCTCCGTATCACCACCGGATGTGCAAGGAGTTCCCCAATCGAGCACCTGCATGCGGAGACTCGTCTATTACCAGTGAAGGAGCACTGTCAGCTCCAGGCCCAGCAATTCCGCATAAACATTATAGAGCAACCAAATCACCCCTCGTGGAGAGTGCTAAACCCCGTGAGAAAGAAAAATAAGAAAGCCATTCGCCGATTCTAAACAAAGTCGATTTGCAAAGATGGCACGACTCACAGCAAGAACGACTCCGTCTTTTGCGCGAGGAGCACACCAAGTTCGTGCGGTGTCATCTTGTCAAGGCGGCCATAAATTATATACTAGGAGATATACCGCCCCCTGTCTGAGTCTCAACTCGGAATAAGGGCGAGATGCACGCTCGCATCATTACGCTGTGGTCACTCTACAATGCTAACAATGTCTTATGTCGTCAGCAAGATTGACAGCAGCAAATCTGATGTGTGCCCAGATTGCGGTACCGTCGACCATGATACCGCACATTTATTCAACTGTCCGAAGAGACCAACCACGCTGACACCAATGGACCTATGGACGAATCCACTACTGGTCGCCCAGTTCCTCCGCCTATGACAAAACCCTCTATGTGGCTGCAAAGAAGAAGAAGAAGTAACCTACCCTAGTAGTTTGAAAAATCAGAAGCGAATATCATATTCGTATTCAGCACCCCGAATATCCCCCTTTACGGAGTTTGGAAAAAAGGAAATTTCTAATTTCTGGGACTGCTTACCGTTTTGAGGTGGTAACTTTCCGAGTAGGTTTGTGCTAGGGTAACTCACAGGTTTTTACTACTTATAGCCTGGGCATCTTCACATGGTGCTTCATTTTACTCAACTCGGACTACGGTAAAATGGTCTCCTGTCAGACCAGTATTGCTAGTTTACTTCAATCTCTTCTTCTTAGGGAAATTTCTGGACAGCTCCGTCGAGTGAATGCCGAGCTAATAGATGCTCGCGCACAGATTCGAGCTCAGATCGACGAGACTCGTGCACTGCGAACGGATGCAGACATAGCGATTAGCCGGTTACAATTAGTGAAGGAAGTTATGAAGGTATTTTTTTCCAAGTTGAAAGCACTATTATCGGCAGGCATTCTAAGGAAGGTTAAATTTCAGAAAATCGATTATTAACAACTCATAATCCGATTCATCTAACAAGCGGGTTTGTAGACACACGTGTGGCGACTTAAACTCACGCGTCGAGGGTAGTATTATAGCGTCCTTACCGCTGCTTCTGCGAGTATCCTGGTTCGCAACGGAAGCGGCGAGATAAAAGGGATGGTTGCCACTGGTATCTTACAAGGGAACCACTATAAGTCATAGTAACCGTTCCAAATGAAATGTACTTTTCTGGAACCATTCTCGGACGAAAAGTCCGAATATGTCAATCGCAGCTGCTTAGACCCACTCTGAAAGAAGTTATAGGCGTTTTTTCTCTGATTTTCGTACTTAGTGTATCTTACAAAAAGCGCATTATTTCTATGAAAATTCAGAAACGGGCCTCATAAGGTGTTCAGCTCCTAAAAGTACCCCCTAGGCTAAGTTTGGGTGAAGGAACGTTTTCCAAACTTTGCGCAGACTGAGAGCGTTTTGGACTTGTACGGGTTTTTGGTTGGGCGTTTATTTATATAGTCTACAGCAATGGAAATAGGACTTGGTGATGCTGCGTACTCTTCCTAACATACTGTAGTCTGATTGTGTTATAACTCATTTTTTGGAAATAACAGATTTGTCGGTGCGTTTTTGTTTCCACTCTCACATTTTCACCTGTTTCCATTGCTTCCACAGATGTAGTCGTATCGGTGAGAACACAGACTCACCGATCTATCTCATCTTTCTTTTCGAAAAATGAGTGATACCACTAACAAACTACCGTATGTTAGGACGAGTCGGCAACCTCACCAGCGGATGTGCGTAATAGAAATTTTGTAATTCGTTAGTCGTTAGTCGTTCAACCGGCCAAAACCCTCGTTAGTCGTTGGTCGGTAATCGTTTGTCGTTAAAAATCTAGGCTTTGAAAACAAGCGCAACTGAGTCAGAAAAAAAACCTTATGAATAGAAAGAAGGAAGGCATAAAGAGATATATGTTTTTTGAAATATTCATGGCCATTAAAGATAGAAATATTCCTTGTTAGAGAACCTAGTTGAAACTGCAAGCCTGTATATACAGAAACTAAAATATCTCCTCACCCACTCGGACATCGCTGCTTGAAACCTTATACTCGAGAGTGTGCGTTTATCGATTTTTGTCATTTTTTTTCGGTTACAAAAGAAACAAAATGGAAAACCGAGACAATCTAGAATTCTGTTTTTTTTTGCAATGCAAAATTTGTCATTCTGCACTATATAATGCTATTTGAGATATACCCCATAGTGGCAACACGTAGAATCGCACCGACTCTGCACGAGATGTTCCTTGCTCAGCGTCGCGAGCCGAGCGCTTACGTGGTTTAGAGCTTGTTCCCATAATGTGGAAAGGTCGGAAATTAGCAGTGGAAATTTTACCTCTGAGAGGTCGTAGCACCACTTTATAGAAACCCCATATCTCAAGTTTATGACTGAATATCGAAGGACGGCACCCTTACAATCCGATCATCGGATACAGTTCCTGTAGTTGTGGCCTGCAGGCACCGCTCCATCTCATCATGTCTGATAGTGCCCTCTGCAAAAATCTTCGCTGGAGCCGGTCAGTGCCAGAACTGGTTCAGCGAGCCTACCATAAAGTAGCGCGACCGACACGAAGTCGCATAATTCTGCGCCTAACCTTGCGCAACGTTCGGTTGAGATTTTAATATGGGGTTCCAGAACTCCGAAGCTGTGTCAGTAGATATAATAAACACTGAAAGCTACGGGGTATTCTTGAACCATTCAACTAGAAAAAAACGACCACGCAATATGTCTATCCTGGTGTAATCCTTGTGTTGAAGCGCGATTTGATTGATTATTGACTTTCTAACGAATTTTGGGATTGCTTACGAAAATATTTTTATTTTCGTTAGGCGTTAGACGTTAGTCGTAACACCCAAAAAGCCCGTTAGTCGTTAAATTCGTTAGTCGTTAGTCGTAATTACGCACATCCCTGCTCACCAGGTACTACTTCCATTGCTGTAGACTATACCAATCAGGGCTCTCGAAGCGTTTTAGAAAATATTCCAGATTTGACTTGAAATTCCTTTTTTTGGGGGGGGGGGTTATTTGGTGTGCTGATGACGAATTTAAGGTTCATTTGTCGTTTTCCCAAAATTTTCGACTAAATTCGTTCAAAGCTTCCCACCGGCAGAAAAAATTGACGGCAACATCGACTTTTGACGATTTCCGAAAAATGTGACGTGAATGTGACGACAGATGTGGTTCATATCGTTCTTCTGGGGATTATTCGGAGTGCTCAACACGAATCTGATGTCAGTTTATCGATTTTTGACAGCTTACGGTAGATTACGGTGGATATACGGTAGTTTGGTCAAGGTCTCAGATTCGTCTAAGGAGTCGTTTATACTTCCACCGCCGAGCGGCGCGGCGAAGTGCAATCCTACTATATTAATCGTGCCGCGCCGCGTGATCAATATTGCAGAAATGCACTTCGACGCGCCGCCCGGCGGCGGAAGTATAAATGACCCCTAAAAGTTTCTATGTGGGGGTTATTTGGGGCGCTGAATACGAGTTCGATGTCCATTTGTCGATCCTCCATCCATTTATTAAGGTAGGTTTTGCCTCCTAAATGGTATGTCACCTACCGTAACCTACAATAAACCTTGAAATTTCGACAAGCGAATCCCAGATTCGTGTTCAGCACCCCTGATTACCTCTATGTGCATGTCTTTTTTTAGCGAAATCCAGAAAAAAATTGAAAACACCCTAGAAATTTAACGGGGCGGGGGTTTCCTTACTTTTCCGCGAAGCTTTAGAAACGCTCATAACTTTTTTTCAGAGTGGGTCTAGGCAGCTGCGTTGGGCATATTCGGACTTTTCGTCTGAAAATGGTTCTAGAAAAGTGCATTTCATTTGGAATGGTTAGTTTCCCTTTTTAGAACAACGATAGTGCCCAGAGGTTCCGGTAGAATACCAAAGCAACACGGTGGAGTTTTGTGATGCAATGCCAATATGTTCTAGGTTCCAGGACTGCGTGAAGTTGCCCCATACTCAGAATCTATCAAATGCCTCAGGTGTTTAAAAATGCCAAAAATTGAACAGGACCAGAAAGGCTCTGCCGTGAGTAAGGCTGATTGAAAGATTGAACTATTAGGTTGATGCAGAAGTTTCCGGACTTTTCACGACTTTGAATAACAAAAACTATTTCAAAACCGAACAATGCTCACCCAACAGAATAATTTCCATCACATTCATAGATCCTTCGCCACCGATTGGGCAGATCATGAATTCCCGAAGCGTAGAACTCTGGCTGATTCGAGTCGAGGTATTCTTCTAAGACCCTTTTGACTTCGTCATCGTTAGTGAACTGTTTTTCATCCAGGAAGTGCTGCATCAAGCGGAAGAGATGGTAGTTGGAAGGGACAAGATCTGGGCTATATGGAGTGGGAGGAAAAACTTCCCAGCCGAGGTCCGGCACTTTCTTTTCGCCTTCTTCACGACAATGCTCGGCCACACGTATCTCGGATAACCCGACAGAAAATGCCGGACCTGGGCTGGGAAGTTCTTCACTTTCCATGTAGCCCAGATCTTGCCCCTTCCGACTACCATCTGTACCGCTCGATGCAGCACCTCCTGGATGAAGAACAGTTCACTAACGATGACGAAGTCAAAATGGCCGTAGAAGAATACTTCAACTCGAAACAGCCAGAGTATAACGCGTCAGGAATTCATGATCTGGCCATTCGGTGGCGAAGGATTCTTGAATGTGATGGAAATTATTTTGTTGGGTGAGTCTTGTTTGTTTTTGAAATGAATGTTTTTTTTTATTCAAAGCCGTGAAAAGTCTTGAAACTTTTGCATCAATCTAATACTTTTATACATGTTCACAACAGATGTAGAAAAACATAGGTGCATTCATCTTGTTTGGATCACAAGCTATGCTTTGTTTCCTATACCACTGAGCGTGTTCGCTAGCGTTTGAGCGCTGGCGCATAACGCTTCAGCGACTTGACGCTTGTGCTGGTCGTTAGCTGTGGATGAACAACGTTCGATGGCTGGCGCTTGCAACGAGTCCGAGGGCGGCACGGGGTTAAACATGGTATTTTCCACGTTCGACGTTCCATAAATCTCGGCACGGTAGTATCTCGCAGTTGGGGACAGGGGCTCTTTACACACCGGGGGAGGAGTTGTCCTCTTTTCGCAGTTCGAAACGTCACGCTACTCAATGCAAGCGAAGTGGTCCCGAGTGGAATTAGAGCCGCAAAAGACAGGACAACTCCTCCCTCGGTGTGTAGAGACCCTGTCCCCGCAGTTGTATTCTTGAGCAGTAGACCGAGAATTTTAAGTTTTATTCGGCTAACGTTTCGGCAATCACGCCTTCGTCAGAGCCTGGATACCAAATATAGAGTTCGCGCAATCATTTTAGTCTGATGAATGGACGGGGCTGCGACGGTAGGTCACCCAGCGCGAATCGAAAACCCATTCTTCAATGAGGCCGCCATTCCCAAACGGCCAGCCGCCTAGCCCATGCGTCAGACTAAAATGAAAACGAAAACCATACATAAGGAAACCAGCCGTCCAGTCACCGTTTCAGAACAAAAAGACTTATTTCAAAGAAACCTGACAAAAGCGACATCGTATGGCAATTTGACATAGCTAACCTTTAGTGTACAGACTGAAGCCTGCCAGACACCCTCAGATGGTCTTAGATGGCGGGTGAATGAGTGGGACCATATCGGACCACCCACCTTGTTAGTCTTCAGAAGGCTGATTAAGCTCGAAGCAGATCAAAACCTACAAAGGTCAACAAAGGGGGCTAGTTCTTGGGTGATCGGTAGACCACCCCTCATCTCTTGCCAAATGTGCAGAGAGGAATATGTAGGAAAAACAGACAGGGCTCTTTGCGTTAGGGTTAAGGAACACTTGGATGGCATGAGAAAGTCCAAGGTGTCTACTCCTTTGGGAGAACACCGAGTGCGCATCCATGAAAAGAGCTGTTCCGATATTGCGGTTACGATACTTGGGCGCCAATCAGAGATCGCCGCACGCAGGACCCTAGAAGCATTTTGGATAAGGTACGCCGGCGGCAATGGGGATGCTATTGAAGACATGTCCTTGAAATAGCACATTTGCCCGACGTACTTCGGTGGATGCGGTTATCCACCGCTTCTGCCAGGGCGGAATGGTAGGCCTTAACCGGCTCTCCGACGATATGCCCAGGTTAACAGTGTCAAAAGCCTTTGTGAGGTCGAGGGCTACACCTACGGTTCGCGGAGGTTTCATGGCATCGAAGCAGTCCAAAACATAGCTCACAATTTCCAGCAGGGCCGTAGTGGTGGAATGTAGCTTACGGAAACCAAGTTGATGCTGTTGTTTTCTATTATGTTCGGCAAGCTCCTCCACAGCCAATTTTTCCGCAACTTTGGCAATAGGTGAAAGAAGACTGATTGGCCTATAACCTTTTGCCATGGATGGTGATTTACCCGGCTTGGGCAATGGGATGACGCGTGCTACTTTCCGATCTTGAGGTAATGTACTGGTGCGAAACGATGTATTAATGACGTCAGCGAGCAGGGGTAGTAGTTCACTTGGCAGCCTCTTTAGAACTGCTGGGCTCAAACCATCTGGCCCTACTGCCTTCGAGTTACTCACTTCCTTGATAACCTTCTCGACCTGAGCGGGCGTGACTGCATCATCTTCATCCATGAGTGGCAATTTACAGAGATCCCGAACAGTTATTCTACTCTGCTTCTCTCTTTTTGTTTCAGTTATGAAAAAATGCTTAAAATGATCTGCTTATGGGTTTGATCAGTCTTATGAAGGCTAATGGGGTTGGTGGCCTGATATGGTCCTACTCTTTCACTCGCCATATAAGTCCATCTGAGGGTGGCTTCAGTCTGCACACTAAAGGTTAGCTATTTCAAATTGCCATACGATGTCGCTTCTGTCAGTTTTCTGTGAAATAAGTCCTTTTGTTCTGAAATGGTGCTCCAACAGCTAGTTTCCTTATGTACCTTTGGCTTCCAGGCTCTGGCGAAGGCGTGATTGCCGAAACGTTAGCCGAATAAAACTGAAAATTCTCGGTCTACTGCTCAGGAATACAACTACGAGAAAGATGGTATTATTAGTCACAGCCGCGCTAATCCCCAGCGTCGTTTGACGCTTCGAGCTAGCTAAGGACGCTGTCTGAGAGTGCTCACAAGAGCTCAACTGTTGGACAGTACTTCGGCTGCGAATCGGCCTAGTGGTTAGCGAATAGATTGCAAAACGGCGATTCGGATGGATTGGGGGTTCGAATTCCTTTGTGCCGTTTCTGATTTCGCGCAATGTCCTATACGGCCACGAAACATGGAACAGATATGCCCGCTCCGCCCACTTCCTCAACTGCCCATAAGGTTGGCGAAACGGGCATAGTACATACCAGTTGAATGCGGTATAGGTCTACTTATGGCTCGTTTTTAGCCGGTTTCCGACATTATTGTGGCAATGGACCTCGAAACTTTTGATTTCTTGTGGAAAACGAAGACCGTTTTTATCGTGAACTTTTGCCTTTAATTATTTAGTTTATCTACATGCTCAGTATTTGCGCCCGCAAAGTAAGCCATTCCTGTCGTTTAGAATGAGCTTGACGGACTTCCACCAGAGAGTCGTAAGCAGCTCTCATTTCTCCGCAATGCTGAGATTGGAAGAACACATTCGAAACGAGTTGCCAGACAGCAGTACCCTATGGTATTCAACTCGTTTTGTAGATTTTTCGGTCCATTATTAAAGGATTGATTCATTTCAGGAGGCTGACACAGAAGAGGAGACAATGGATTATGACCAGAGTGGTGATACGCTTGACACACTGGACGATGATGAAGAGGATGAGCACTATAGGTAATGATAACCAACATTCAGGGTCAAGCGGGGCGTTGCGTAATATTTCAAAATCGGGGGACCCCCACCAACATTTTTTTTCAAAATCCTAAATTTTTGCGACCCCCCCCGAGGCGCTATGAAAACTCGTTTTTGGTGCTGTCGCAGCGGGGGGGCATTTGGCCATCGTACTTGGACAGGCGCAGTTTTCCTCACAGCCGCACAATTTGAGCATCGGCGAGGGGTTTTTCTCTCCCTTCCAAAATCAGGAGAGTCGTTGTGGCTGCGATAGCCCAGTTTTTTTTTTCATTTGGATTTTCCCCGCTTTCTAAAGCTGATAAAACCACAAAAATCTCATGGATTCTACGCGTACTGGTGCGGAGCGGCGGTTAATGATAGACAGAAAGCGCATGACAGGCGGAGGGAGCAGAATCGCATGCGCCGCTTGCGCCTTGAGTCGTGAGAATTACGACGTTTTACAGAGGATAGGTGAAATGTCATCTTGATACCAGGGTTGAGCAGGCCGTTGCGCCCATTTTCGGTGGAACTACGACCCTCCCCCCAAGTTGAGAATTTTTTTTGGAATTTTTAAAAAGTTTTCACGACCCCCCGAGATGAGAGTCGCTCTAGCATTTTTAAAAAATTGCTTCCCTATTTAAGCTTACTGACTGGTTTCAAGTAAATTCCCTTCTTCTCCGGGAAACTTTCTTAACTTGCCTCCCTAATTTTTATTTTTTAAAGGTTTTCCAAATTTTACGCATCACCGTTGCGCCGGGCCGCATTTTTAGTCAACCCTGCTTGGCACGGTTCAGTGGACATTTTAAAAACCTTTAAAATCAGTAAAAATGTTGTTATAGATAATTGAATAGCGTTCTTTTGTAACTTTTGATTTTAGCTCCTCTAGGGTAAGGTCGGAGCAAATTGCTAAAATTCCGACATGTTCCCGGGGAGGGGGTCAGAAAAAACATAGATGAATTGTAGTTCCAGCACGCGAAAATCAGGGTCAAGCGGGGTTGCGAAGTTTTTTGGTCCGAAAATATAGGTTAGGAGGGATCGCGAAAGTTGCGGTTTAGAATTCAAAATTCGGTGAAGATATCCCAGAAATTTTTGATATTTTTGGTCACCAAGCATTGGTGAGGTTTTAGACGCTTGAGCCCGACTACTGAACGAATTTTCGGCGTCTAACACTTTTAGTAATCAGATGTAATCCGCTCAGACGTCGTGCCCAGGGGGGAACGTAAAAAAATCCGATGTCAGATTCTGAGACAGCGAGCCAAGTTTGACCAGAAAACATTCATCATCTTTGAAATGGTGCGGATGGCATTGTGAGGTTTCCTATTCAGTTCAGGAAAGTCTTCATCAGTGACAAGCATAGATTTGAAAGCGTGATTGAAAAACATTTACTGGCAGGAATTTGGTCGGAAACGGCGTTTTCAACCAGCTTTGAATGCCTTGTTAGTTCCGTGCAATTTCAGGCGAGCGAGGAATCATTCAGTGGGTCTGCGTGGTCGTCGTTCTATATCAGCTCATGCGCATCCGGCATGTTCATCGAAACGCAAGAGTAGTCGTTCTCTACGATGCGGCAGCTGCTCCGCCAGCCATCAACGAAACCGACGAAACCGTGAGTGAATCATGATTTTGTCAGTGCTCTTAATCATCATCTTTAATGAAAATATTCCCATCGTGTCTGTTGTTTGGTAACCTTGTTTTTTCTATTGAAGTTGCATTCGTTCTGGTAAAAGATTTGCTAGTTTTAGAATCTCTTCCAGCGTGACTCTCCTCTGCCGGCAAAGCGCTCAAGAGAGAACAGGGAGGAAATCACTGCTACCACGGTCGTCACCATTGATCCGAATAGGAAGAAGCGCTCGCAGGCTAAAGTCACGATTAGGAGAAGCATGAACAGGAGCATGTCGGCGAACGATTTGATTGAGAAGCAGGTATATGGTTTCTGTGGAAAATACTGATTTCTACTAGATTGGATCCTTTTTTTCTCAAGTCTGAGTCGTCGGGCAGATCATAGCTATCATATTAGGTTGATGCAAAAGTTTCCGGACTTTTCACAACTTTGAATAAAAAACATTTATCTCAAAAACGAACAAGGCTCACCCAGCAAAATAATTTCCATAACATTCAAGGGTCCTTGGCCACTGATTGGGCAGATCATGAATTCCCGACGCGTAGAACTCAGGCTGGCTCGAGTTGAAGTATTGTTATAAGGCCATTTTGATTTCGTCATCGTTAGTGAACTGTTTTACATCCAGGAAGTGCTGCATCGATCTGAACAGATAGTAGTCGAATGGGGCAAGATCTGGGCTATATGTAGGGTGAGGAAGAACTTTCCAAGCCAGGTCCAGCAGTTTCTGTTCACCTTCTTCACGACAATGCTCGGCCATACGTATCTCGGACAACCGACAGAAACTGCTGGATATGGGCTGGGAAGTTCTTCCTCACCCTCCATGTAGCCCAGATCCTGCCCGTTCCGACTACCGCTCGATGCAGCTCTTCCTGGATGGAAAACAATTTACTAACGATGAAGAAGTCAAACTGGCCTTAGAAGAATACTTCGACTAGAAACAGCCAGAGTTCTACGCGTCGGGAATTCATGATCTGCCCAATCGGTGGCGAAGGACCCCCGAATGTGATGGAAATTACTTTGCCGCGTGAGCTTTGTTTGTTTTTGAAATATTTTTTTTTAATTCAAAGTCGTGAAAAGTCCGGGAACTTTTGCATCAACCTAATATGAGAGCTATGAGATCTACCAGGCGACTCAAAAGTCCGGAAATTTCAGAATATTGTGAATGGGCTCCATGACATTGCTCACCCGTGTGCGTACGCGTCGCGGTCCGGTAAGTGTCGCGCGCTCGGTGAACGCTGAAAACACACCGCTGCCTGGAAAAGTCCAACGCTCCATACTGGTGAATGGTTATCGATTACAGCAAGAAATTAACTTTATCTAATTTCACCTAAAACCGGGGATGTCGCGTCTCCGCCCATCTCGTCGCGCGCGACGCTCACCGGCCGCTACGCTGCATGCATGGGTGAGCAATGTCCGCCTCCCTCGTGAATGAGCCAAGTTGCAATTGTTTTTTGAAATTTCCCAGAAATGACAATTTCTGTCATATCTTCATATTTCAACGACTTTGGTCACCCAAATTCACTAATAAGTCTTGTGAACAGCGCGTAATCTTATAAGAGAAAATTTGCAGACCTACAAGTGTTTGGAACTTTACGGACGGCGTAGTAAAACTATGTTTTTAGGCAAAGACACCATGTAGCGCTGCTCGAACTCCATTCGTTCCCCGAACAACCAGTACCTTGGAGTTGTAAGTACTGGTACTTTATCTCGGGCAGTTGTTAAGTTAACCTACTTCGGCACCGCAAACACCGTGTTGTGTTGAAACTGCACTCTCTCTTTCACACGATGACTCAGTGACTGCTCTGCTGTTGTAGATTCTCTAAATCAGTGCTGATTTTGTTAGTTTACTCGTTTTTATCTCAGATTGTAGGTTTCCCAAATCATTTAGGCGGTCACAAAAGCGCTTCGGTGGCTCATGGACCCATGGAATGCCAATTGCGAGTCGGGGTCATCAGTTTCAGCGACTTGCTACCTATTTCAAGGTGAACGTTTTTTTGTAGAACTAATGAATTCCGTTTTTCAACCAGTCTGCTATAGATTACTTCATGTGATGTTTGCCATGGTGGCATTAATTTTGCTGCAAAACCAGCGTATAAGTGTCGGGATTGCCTTCAGCTTGCTCATGTGTCATGCTCAACGTGAGTCGGAGTTTTATTCTTATTCTAGTTGCATGAGCTGAAGTGTTTTATTAGCATTTTGCAGACGCCTCATCTTGCCATGTGTGCCCCGTACGAATTTCGTGCCTGTTACTCCGAATAGGCGCGGGGCTGTGTATCATCTGCAGGTCAGTATCCGCTTTTTGAAACAGTCAGATCGATAAGTAGATCAAATGTTTAGGAGTTTTGCCCGAATACGCCGCCGATGATTGCCTATCCTGTGATCTATTGCATTGTGGATTTGGAGAATCGTGGATTGAGTCGCGAGGGTCTGTATCGTGTCCCGGGAAGGAAAGATCATGTAGGTTTTCAATGGGGGAAGGTCCTAATAAGGGAACTACTAGAAGTTATACTAGCCATTCCATATGAAATGTACATTTTTAGAACGATTTTTGGACGTAAAGTCCGAATATGCCCATCGCAGCTGCCTAGACTCACTTTGAAAAAAGTTGTAGGCTTTTTTTCTCTGATTTTCTTACCTTTTGTACACTCCAAAAAGCGCAGTAAACTTTCGAAAATCCGGAAACCGACCTCACCACCGTGTTCAGGGCGCAAAACTACCCCCCTAGGCAAAGTTCGGGTGAAAGCACGTTTTCCGAACTTTGTGCAGACTGATAGCGTTTTGGGCTTGTGCGAATCTTCGGTTCAGCGTTCAATTATATCAATTATTTTTCCAAAGTCCGACTAATTTTGTTCAAAGCTTCCCACCGGCAGAGACATTTTAGGGCAAAATCGGCTTTAGACGATTCCCGTAATGAGATGTGGCTCAAATTGTTCTTCTGGGGGTTATTCGGAGTGCTCAACACGAATCTGACGTCAGTTTATCGAGTTTTGGCAGCTTACGGTAGATTACGGTGGGCATACGGTAGTTTGGTCAAAGTCTCAGGTTTGTCCAAAAGTTTCTATGTGGGGGTTATTTGGGGGTGCTGAATACGAATTCGTTGTCCATTTGTCGAGTTTGGAATTTTTAAGGTAGGTTTTGCCTCGTTAATGGCATGTTAACTACCGTAATCTACAGTAATTCTCAAAATTTTGACAAGCGATCTCCAGATTCGTGTTCAGCGCCCCAGATTACGCCTACATACATGTTTTTAGCGAATACGGAAAAAAAGTAAAAACACCCTAAAAATTGCATGGCCGCGCCCTCATCTTGCCGTGAAGCTTTAAAAACGCTCATAACTTCTTTTGGAGCGACTCTGGGCAGCTGTGATGGGCATAGTCGGACTTTACGTTCAAAAATGGTTCTAGAAAAGTACATCTTATGTGGAATGGTTAGTATGACTTATAGTAGTTCCCTTGTAAGAAGCTCCTTGTTAGCCTGCTGATTAGAAGTGTTGTAGACAAGAAGACATGTTACTAGAGCTGTGCGTGAGCTGTCCTGTTTTTCGAAATTACCTTGACTTACTTCTTCAATCATGGAGATATGTGTCTGTTCCAGGTCCAGAGTGTCTTGAACGAGCTCCGTACATCGCGTGGTATTCCGAAGCTCAGTATTCAGGAGACTGAAGTTGTAGTGGATGTCATCAAAGGGTTTCTGAGGGATTTACGGGTAGGCTGAAGGAAGTGATGGGGTTTATGTTTGATGTATATTCTTGGCATGCAAGAGAAATTTATGATAATTTAGGACCCTTTGGTGCCGAAATCGTCGCGTGAGGAGTTCATCAAGGCAGCTCAGACGAACAATATTCTTGCTTTGAATGTTGCCGTGTGTGATCTCCCGCAGCCAAATAGGGACACCCTCTCGTATCTTATGCTTCACCTGCAGAGGGTTAGTGGAAATAAGCACAAAGGCTAAACTTCGTAAATACACGTCACCACAAAATTTCTCAATACCTAAGTCGCTCTAGGAGATGGATCTAATCCCGCTCGAATGGGATCGGCACTAATCGTAGTCATTCCACATTTTCTGAGAAGGGAACCTTTTTGGTTTTAGTTTTTGAATTCCCGCCAAAGATCGAAACGACAGAGCCCATTTTAACAACATGTTGAAATAAAAAACCGGCAATAAATGATATCTGAATAGCTTTGCACCGCTATAATCTTCAGTGTCTAGCGCCCGCCACGCCCACTTTCCTCAACGGCTACCGATCAAAATAAACATTCGAAAAATCAACCTAAGAAGAGAACCGATGGGCAAAAGCTTCAACTTATCCCGCCCTCCTAAGCTTTGCGGGATCCAAACTCTGGTACATCCGTAGTGACCTGTCGATTTTGATTATCACCAGCAGCGGAGCGGTGAGCCTCGGTGAGTTATAACTAGTGATAAGGAGGTTCCGACGAAAAAGACACCGCTCCGCGCTGTGATAATAGAAAACAGTAGCTCACTTGAACTGAAACAGAGTACATTATTTGAGCACATATTGATTTTATAAGCCGACTGTGCAGTAGTTTAGTTCGATCAGTGGTTGGTGTAGGTAGTGGGCTTGACTACCGCAAGACGCTAACGTTCAAATGAAGAGTTCCGGGAAAAACGGCTCTTGTGCTATCCTCATGATAAGGTACATCTGACCATGACAAATGTGAAGGTAATTGAAGAATCACAGAAAAAGCGTGCAGGAACAAGCTAGGACAGCTAATTTCTGGTTTCTTCCCCCCCCAATTAGCGAGCTTTTTACGAATGTTTTGTTTCTGCTTTTAAAGGCAGTGTTCACGATAAATCTCGTTCTCGAGGTCTCATTGTGACACACTAAGTTGGCAGATGCTGGAGAGGATAGGGTCAAAGAAAGCAACGAAAACTGCCCAGATATAAAAAAAACGGCTTTGAAAGCTATCCCGGTGCGCCTACCTATCCCGGTCCGCCCCCATTCGGACGAGCTTGTGGCGCCGCTCATGTGTTCGATGGCAAATTGCCAAGCAACTTTGCCGCGATTAGCATGATCGATTCGCGCAGATTTCTCGATTAGCGCGCGCTTGCCGAAATCAACAGGGCCAATGATTCTCGTCCTCGCCCTGAGTTTAGAAACCGTTATTTTGACTTAATCTGGACGTTATTCTTCGCTCTTTCTTCACTATTAGTTACCTCACGACCAAAGAATCCCTTTTTGGGGTCGAACTCGAGTGCGATATTCATCGTGAACACTGCCTTTAAGGCAATGTTCATAATGAAAACGGCCTTCGAAATTTCACCGGAAATCTTAATGTACCGGGTTCCACTGGAAGAGTAGCTGCGAAAGATTGGCTAAAAACGTGCCATGGACGCGCTATGCCCTACCCGCCCATTTCCTTGTTCGCCGTTGAGAAAGTGGGTGGGGCGGGCATTGACACGCCCAAGTTTGAGGGCCGTATGGGACTTTTTGGATCGTTTTTAGCCGCTCTTTCGCTACTGTTGTTGCAGTGGACCAAGGTACATTCGATTTCCGGTGAAAACTCGGAGACAGTTTTTATCGTGAACAATGCATTCGAGGTAGTTAGTACTCTCTTAAAGGCAGCATACACGCTCGTAAACGTGATTGAAATGACTACGGAAATAGAATGGTATGGCTCAGAACAGAACGCCTACGCATTTTGAAGCGTCAAAAACGACCCACAATGCCGCTACACGAGTATGAAGTTGACCCCGCCCCTGTATCTGTTCTCGAAAACAAGGGCGCTGGGCCACTTCAACCGTCGTCGATGGATGTGGGTGGTACAATAAGTACAATATGTAAGCCGTATACATCGACAACGGTGAGAGTAGCCTAGCACCCTTGTTTTGGAGGAGGGCGCAAATACAGGGGCGGGTCAAACTTCTTACTCGTGTAGCGGCATTGTGGGTAGTTTTTGACGCTTCAAAATGCGTAGGCGTTGTTTTCTGAGCCATGCCATTCTGTTTCCGTTGTTATCTCAATCACGTTTACGAGCGTGTACGCTGCCTTTAAAGTAGTTAGCAACTACTTTACAGCAAAGTAAAAGTCAGCAAAACATGGTTTTATAAAAATCTCGTTGATTGGGGCGGGCGTACACCCGTAATCAGCGGTTCTTTCTTGTTCCTGTGCGTTTCTTCTTCGACTTTTCATTAATTTTTGCTTCTCTGATGGCCAAATCGGCCCTCTCATGAGGTTATCACAGTTGCCGTTTTAATGGCGAACCCTGACGTTGAGGCCGTGTTGGGTTTTTCGGGCTCAGTTTTTTCCCGAAAAAACCCAACAAGGCCTCAACGACGCTAGGGGCTCAGAAGTTCAGATTTCTGGTGTAATCTGCAAGACTGTTTCTATCGTGGACGCAGGCCTTAACCCAATATAACGGGGGTGGCGTGTAATTATGAAAATGAGTCTGGTTTTCCGGCATCATGATCGGGTTTACGAGGTGTTTCAGGTTGAGGCACTGAAAGAAGTGAATAAGATGACGGCCGAGAACATCGCCCGCTGCATGGCGCATTCAATCATGGGCCAGACGACATATCCACGGGGTGATATACACATTGCAGCGAACGATGCCAGGGAGAAGGAGCGATCCGTACTGCAAATGCTGAGAATGTCATCGGTAGAAAATTGTTTTTTTTTCATTTCAGAGATTTTTCGGGTTCGGAAACATGGGAAGCTGAGGGGTAGCCGTCTAAAGTTTTTTTTTTGGTATTTTTGGCACGCGGATGTGGCACAATGATCATCACAAATTCTTGAAAATTCTAAACAATTTTAGAGAAGCTTCTTCTGGCACTTATCTATCAAATTGAAACAAAAAATTCCCCCCTCTTCATTTTTACAATTTTTAAGACCTTTCAGCGTTGGATCTTCGGCCAAGTGCGATATTCAGATCGAGAGGACAACTTCTTTTCTATCTAACGCTGCCTTCCACTTGGGCCAGATCCTTCTTTATTGCGAAATTTATGCTTTTATCTAGTGGTAATCCTCGGTACTGAGCATCTCTGAGTGTTGTTAACTTTGAGGTAAACCGCCAAACCTGCCAGAATTGATAGGTTATTTGAGCCACCTTAGAGATTGTGTTTGCAGAAATTTCCGACAGAACGTAATTATTGATTTTTAGCGGGTTTTGTTATCTTGCAATTTCGGTATTTTCTGGCTTATCCGAGAAGTTTCGGTCTTGAAGTTTCGAAGTCAACAACGGCATGGATCCTGAAGAGACTTTGCGTTCCCCATTGGATTTTGGCGCAAACTCGGTGCACCTACGTTATAGCATATGGCACCGAGTTTGCGCCAACCTTCAACAGTGAACACGAAGTCTCTTCCGGATCCACGCCGACGTTAAGTATAATGGCCTAGTTCCCTTTCAATAGTATTTTTTTCGTTCATTATTGATAGTTTTTTTTTGAAAGTTCGATTTTTGCTTTTTTTTATCGACTTTCGAAAAAGGGATCGATAATGGATAAAAAACACTATTGAGTGGGGGCTCGGCCATTTTACCTGATTTCGAAGCTTCGAGGCCGAAACTTCTCGGATAAGCCAGGAAACCCGAAGTTGCAAAATCACAAAATCCGCTAAAAATCAATAGTCACGCTTCTTCGGAAGTTCTCGCAAACGCTGTCATCTAGTTCTAAGTTGGCTCAAATATCCTGTCAATTCTGTCAAGTTTGGTAATTTACCTCATAGTAAATTGAAGCACTCGAAGGTGCTCAGTACTGAAGATCACCACTGAAATATAGCATGTATTTCGCAAATGAGCAGGTTTTGGACCAAGTGGAAGGCTGCGTTAGATAGAAAAGAATTGGCGCTTTCGATTGGTATTTCGCACTTGGCCGAAGGACCAACCCTGAAAGGTTCAAAGATTGTCAAAGGCAAGTGACGGGAAACTTTTGCTTCAACGTAATATGACTTCTTGCAGGATTACTGGTTGCAGTTTTTGGAGCCGGAAGGAGGATCTCAAGATGCGGCTGCCTCTGGTCGCACTCCCGCAACAGCGCCTCCGTATGAGGAGATGGGCCGAGCCACCGCGACAGCGCCACCGTTCGAGTCGTGTGCGGATCAGAGTATGCTTGGTCCTGTGACGAGATCTCCAGCGACTCACTTGGTGCGACCGGTGCCAAGGCGGCCTCAGAAGTTCTTCGACAGTCCTATGTAGCCCATTCGTTTTTTTTTCCAGCAGCATCAGCACGGTTGATCTAGATCTGTGAATATTTATATTTTAATTTCAGAAGTTTTGCACAATATTATTGTTTGTCAGGTAACTCTGATGGGGCTGAATGGCAATTTTTCTCCTGAAAATCGCTGCGAAACTGCCTAATTTCGCATTGAAATCACTAAGAACCAACCGCGCTAGCCTAGATACCTCGTTTTTAAGCTGAACAAATTGTTTAAAAACAAACTTTAAGGGCTGTGTAATTTCAGTCTCAAGACCAAAGTGGGAGGGGTTTATTGAATTCCAGCCTATGTTTGAGCATAGCTGACTTTAGAGCGTCACTGAGCAGGCATCCTGTGACATGTCACAGGGCACCCATGGAAGTGACGCTTTGCTGGAAGGGTGCTTCGTCCGTCGAACCTGTCGTTGATGCCAAGTCTACCTCTGGTCTCGACCGTTTCCCCAGCCTGTTTCGCGGTTGAGAAACGTTAAGACCATCATTTTAATTGGTAAAGAACACTGGTGTTAGGATACACCAAAAGATGCATGTGTGGTCGGCACGGATTGCATGGTACCTTGCGCTCTCAATTGTGCGTTGGCGCAAACGGCGCGAACATGTAATGGCATGCGTGCGCTGAAGTTGCGCCAACACACCATAGGGGACGTAAAGTATCAGTGCGATCCGTGTCGACTGTATGCTTCTTTCGAGCTCTCAAAGTAGATGGCAGTTGAGGACGCCCGCCCACTTTGGTCCCAATATCAGGGGTTTTAATGGGGCATCAAGGAGCGCCTAACATCGGCATGGATCCGGAAGAGACTTTGCGTTCACTGTTGCGGGTTGGCGCAAACTCGGTGCCCAATGCTATAACATAGGTGCACCGCGCTTGCGCCAACCTCCAATGAGGAACGCAAAGTCTCTTCAGGATTCACGCAGATGTTATGTGTTTCAGCCAAGTTCACGGCAAATTAGACGAATATCCAGGACGCCCCGCCCACTTTGGTCAAGGTCAGAGTGAAGTCTTGATTTAGTAGCAAATGAGATGTGACCAGAATTTTTTTCTCAATAAGTTCATTTCTCTTCTAATGGCCCATCGGAAACGGAGAAGCTTGTCAGTTACGTACAGTCTACGGCAACGGAAAAAGGTGGTTGTGTGGTTGCGTATTTTCACTAAGCATACTGTAGGTTGCGCCATAAGCGACGGCGAAGTTGTTTTTTTTTCTGAATTTTGAAGAAAAACGCCGGAAACGTTGAGAAACGTTAAGTTTATCCTCTCACCTTACATTATCAATACACCCAAAGTGTTCATCATAGATATATAAAGAAGTAACAAGAAAAAGCCAAAATTACAGAAAAATTCAAAATTTCTTGCTTTTTTCCGCTTGTATCCATGGTGAAGATCTTTGTTATATTGACAATGTGTAAGGGAAAACTCATCGTTTTTCAACGTTTCCGATGTGTTTTCTTCAAAATTCAGGAGAAAATTACAATTCTGCCGTCGATTATGGTGCAACCTAGAGTATGCTTAGTGGAAGTACGCAACCGCACAATCGCCTTCTTCCGTTGCCGTGTACTGTATCTAATTGCCAACATGGTGAGCTCCGTTTTCGATGGGCCATTAGAAGAGCATTGAACCTCTTGCGAAAGAAATTGTGGCCACACCACGCGTCGGAACTTCACTCTGGCCTTGACCAAAGGGGTCAGAGCATCCTAAGGATTCATCTATTTTGCAGTGAATTCTGCTGAAACACAGAGGCGCGGGACTTCTCCCATCTACAGGCAACTTTCTCGGTCTCGCCTTTCTTCCGGGAAGGGAACTGGGGAAATGTTGCTAGATCGGGTTTCTCGGGGCCAAAAAATGTTCTTTGCTGGCCTTTTCTCTAAGAATAGCGGCGCTGAAAACTGGTATAGGGTGGTTTTCAATGTGAAAATAGGCGGAGCCTCACGGCGTCAAGCAATTGCGTGCCGTTGGGCCTGGTGATGTTTGTTGTGCTGTTCGTGGCGCTCTTTTCAATCGCCATTCTGCCTCAAGTGTGAGTTGACTGGCCTCATTTCGACCTTTTTCTCCATCTGGCTTTATTCTGACCTCCCATTTTTGACTATTCCCATGCTCAAGTATTATGATTATATATGTTATCCCCACAGTCTACTTACAATATGCCATTTTTTCCAAGAAGTTTTCTTGTTTGTGACCTCCTAAACCTGCCGCCTTATCTGTCAACTGCCAGCGCAGGTTTTCCGATAATGGCGGAAAGGTGGCAGTGTCTTTCCTCTTCTCTGCAAGTTCATGAAGCTATTCTCAGTATACTTTGTATATGTATTTGGTATTTAGTGGCATGCATTTGTTTTCTCTTATTTTATAGTATATATTCCAGCAAAAACTTAATTTTTCTTACTAATAATGACTGACCTAGAATAACAACAACAACAGACCAGTATTGTTTCCAAAATATCCTTGTATAGTAGAAGTCATGGAATCTGGTAGTTGAATAAAAATTAGTAGAATTTGCTGTTAAACTTGGGTGTGTTTGCGTACGTGTATCCGGGGAAACATGGGTATAACCTTGAGAAAAATGGTGAAGTGATGACAATGTGTGGCGGTAGGAACTGGTTTTAGTGCACTTGGGTGGTGGGTTATGCGAAATATTAAGGAAGAAGTGTTGAAAGTAGAATAAGACCCTTTAAACTAGTCATTTTCAAGGCTTTAATTACAATAACAAAGAAATAACGCTTCTTTCCATGTGGACAAAAAGGCGTGATTTTCAGAATTGCACAGAGGGAACAACAGAAGTGGAGTTTTCACGTCTGATGGGCTGGCCTGCCCAGTTGTCGACAGCAGGTTTATAGGATGTAATTTGGTGGATAGCCCCTGTCCACAACTTGACAGGTAGAGAATAGGCGAAACATCTGCGTATTACTTTAGAAAATTTGTCCACAGCTAGGCTAGATATCGTCTCACAGGGGAACCAAAATAAGTCATAGTGACCATTCCAGATGAAATGTGCTTTTCTAGAACAATTTTTGGACGAAAAGTCCGATATGCCCATCGCAGCTGCCTAGACCCACTCTGAAAGAAGTTATGAGCGTTTTTTTAGAGCTCCGCGGCAAGGTAAGGGGAGCTTCAATGGAGTTTTTAGGGTGTTTTTAAAGTCCTCTCCGGATTCTGCTAAAAACGTATGTAGGGATAATCTGGGGTGCCGAACACGAATCTGGGGTTCGCTTTTCGAAAATTTAAGGTTTACTGTAGGTTACGGTAGGTAACATGCCATTTTGGAGGCAAAACTTACCTCAATATTCCGATAATCGACAAATGAACATCGAATTCGTATTCAGCACCCCAAATAACCCCCACATAGAAACTTTGAGACTTTGAGCAAACTACCGTATACCCACCGTAATCTACCGTAAGCTGTCAAAAATCGATAAACTGACATCAGATTCGTGTGGAGCACTCCAAATAACCCCCCGAGAAATAATGAGCATAATCTATAGTAGCACTCCGGAAATCGTCAAAAGTGCGATTTGCCATCAATTTCTCCCCCGATGGAAATCTGTGAAAGAATACAGTCGAAAACCTCGGCAAATCGATAAGTGAACCTCAGATTCGTGATCAGCACCCGAAATAACTCCCCCGGGGCGAATTTTAAGTCAAATCTGGAATATTTTTCTAAAACGCTTCGAGAGTCCTATAATTGGTATAAATAAACGCCCAACCGAAAATCCGTGTAAGTCCAAAAAACTGTTAGTCTGCGCAAAGTTTGGAAAATGTTCCTTCAACCTAACTTTGCTTAGAGGGGTAGTTTTGTGCGCTGAACACAAATATGAGGTCCGTTTCCGGATTTTCGTAAAAATAATGCGCTTTTTGGAGGGTACAATAGGTACGAAAATTAGAGAAAAAATGCCTACAACTTTTTTTCAGAATGGGTCTAGGCAGCTGCGATGGGCATATCGGAATTTCCGTTCGAATTTTGTTCTAGAAAAGAACATTTTTTCATTTGGAATGGTCACTATGACTTATTGTGGTTCCCTTGTTAGAGAGACTACCTGCGTAGAACTTATATGGGTGAGATCTCCGCGAAACACCTTTTGTCCTGAATTCCCGTCCACATGGAAACTCAGCTGTCGATAGCAGGCCTATAGGATGTCCTGCAGTCACGCTGTCGACAAATCAAATGGCGTGGTTCGCCGCGAAGCAAAACGGGGTATTTCAAATTTTTTCTCGAATTTCGATCAAAAATGTCATGGAACGGTAATCTATGATGTTGATTGCGAATGTGGGGGCCACTTGTCGAAATTCTGAGATCTACTGCAGGTCACGCTAGGTGATATGCCCTTTAGAGGGCAAAACCGACCCGTAGTAATTCGAAAATCGTCAATTGAACATCAAATTAGTATTAAGCATTCCGAATAACCCCGCTTAGAAATTTTGAGTCAAATCTGAGACTGACCAAACTACCGTATACTATACTTATGTGGAGTCGAGTCATCGAGTCTTGGTATCGACTGAAACAGTCGACATCGAGTCATTCGACTACTCGATAATTCGAAATTTTGAAAAGCCCGACTTAGTCGAAAACTCGATTATTCGAAATTTTCAAAAATCGACTTAGTCGAAAGCTCGATTATTCGAAATTTTCAAAAATCGACTTAGTCGCAGACTCGATTATTCGATAGACCCGAACAGTCGAATAAATTCGATAGTCGACTGTTTCGAGTCAAAGAAGTTCTCCGCCAGTTAAACTGTTTCAAAATGCAGTTGCAGACCATGCACCTAATTTGCCGCCACTTGTTATTTGCTCATAGTTCTCGAAAGTTCTCGTACGGCTCGCGACCATCTTTTTCACTTATTGCCGGCATTGATTTACGCCAAAATTCCTCAATCCTCAGGTGTGAGCATACCGATAAACTCATCAGAGATAACAAGACGGTCTCGATAGGCTAGAAATTGATGCATGACGGTCAATCATTTCACCTTGCTCGAGAAAAGAGGAATGCATGAGTTTTGAATGCATTGGGACCAGCGGAACGTCGCAGTGCAACCGAAACATTTGGTTTTCAAATTTGTTTTTGATGCTTGGCTTTATCCTCCTTTCTCTTTAAAAAAGGTGGGAGATCCAGAAAACTAGCAGCTTCTATTGTGGCAACAGAAGCACAGCTTCGCAGATACGGAGGAGAAGCTGCACTCTCCGTAGAAAAAATCGGGCAAGAAGACGAAAAAGGCAATGAAGGCTAAAAAGACGAGGAAAACGGCTAAAGTCTAGCCGAAGAGGCTGAATATGAGGACGGAGAGTCCAGTATGAGTTTGGATGATCTAGAGGCAGACTACGACTTGCCCTGGCTTATTATTGTTACACTCAGCTCCGGCTTTTTCCAGGATTATTGTCTCCAAATATGGATTCTGATTGTTCATCCATTAAATGATCTCGTTGAACCGTATTTCTCTCCTATAGTGAAATTTGTTTGGTTTTCTGAAGCTTTTAAAATTTGTTCGATGGATATTGCTAATCGACATTAATACATGGTATTGGTTCCGGCCGTCTTACTGTGGGAAGATGGCGTTTTTTATTGCCAGATATACTTTTATTCAATGTCTTGAAGCAGTAGAATGTGGTATGCTCATAATAGTCGGAAAAGGTGCCTCAGAAACTCAAATGTTGAAAATTGGAAAAATTGAGTTACTAAAAAACATGACCATTCGATTATTCGAAAAATCGAGTCAATTCGACTTTTCGATTATTCGAAATTTTCAAAAATCGACTTAATCGAAAACTCGATTATTCGAAATTTTCAAAAATCGACTTAGTCGAAAACTCGATTATTCGAAAAAGTTTTCGAGTCGCCGAAGTATACCGTATACTCACCGTAATCTACAGCCATCTGTCGAAAATCAATCAACGGACGTCAGATTCATGTCAGATCTGACAAGGGAAGTACTATTAGCCAAACTAACCCTTCCCAATGCAATGTACTTTCCTAGAACCAATTTCTGGCGTAAAGTCCGAATATGCCCTTGGCAGCTGTTTCCCCCTGATTTCCTAACCTTCCAAAACGCGCAGAATGCTTTCAAAAATCTATTAACGGACCTCATATGTATTTGTATTCAGCGCCCACAGTAACCCCCTAGTACGGAGTTTGGTTGAAAGAACATTCTTCGAACTTATTGTTAGCATAGGGTGATAGCGCTTTGGACTTGTACGGATTGTCGGTTGAGCGCTTTATTCTACCACTTAGGGGATTCTGAAAGCTTTCAATAAATGTTTCAGATTTTACCTAAAACTTCTCATGGTTTTTTTTTGGCTGTGCTGATCGAGGGAAATTTGAGGGCAAAACGCGAGTTTTGACGATTTCCGGTATGCTGCGCTAGATATGGCTCAAATTGTTACTCTAAGAGTTATTTCGAGTGCTGAACACGAAACTGAGATCAGTTTTTCGATTTTCGGCAGTTTACGGTAGATTACGGTGAGTGTACAGTAGTTTCAAGTTAGACTCAGTAGTCAAAGTCTCACATTTCACTCAAACTATTTATGCGGGTGTTGTTTAAGGTGCTGATTACGAATCTGATGCCCATTTGTCAACTTTCAAATTACAAGGTAGGTTTTGCCTCCCGAATGGCATGGTACCTACCGTAAGCTACCGTAAGCCTTCGAAATTTGATAAGCGGAACCCAGATAAGTGTCCAGCACCCTAAATTAACCATACGTACAGCTTTCGAGTGGAATCGAGAAATGTTTTTTCAAAACGTCAAAAAAATTTCCTGATATTCTTACTTCACCGCGAGGCTTTAAAAACGCCTATAACTTCTTCCAGAGTGATTCTAGACAGCAGCGAAGTGCATATTCGGACTCTACGCCCGAAATTGGCTATAGAAAGGTACATTTCATTTGGAATGGTTAGTATCTCTAAAAGCAGTTCCTTTGTGAGACGTTGACAAAACTACCGTATACTTTCCGTAATCAACCATAATATCTCGGTAATCGAGGAACGGATCTCAGATTCGTGTTGAGTAGTCAAAATAACCCCCGGAGATAGAGTTCTGGCCACATCTACCGTAGCGTTCCGGAAATTGTCGAAGGTCGCGTTTTGACCTAAAAATTTTCTCCGGCGGGAAGCATTGAACGAAATGAGAATAAAGCTCCGGAAAACCGACAAAACAACCTTATATACGTGATCAGCAACCCAAATAATTCTCATGAGAAAGTCTTAGGTCAAAACTGAAACATTTTTTTCTAAACGCTTACAGAACATCCAAATTGAACCCCTAACCCCTAAGTAAACGCTCAACCAAAAACCCGTACCAAGTCTGAAACGCTATTATTCTATGTGAAGTTCGAAGAAGAACCGTTCACCTAAACCGATTGCGAGGTTCGAAGGTGCCTTGGATGCGAAAATCAGTGGCCGTAATCATGAAACTACGGGGGCGTCCCGGGAAGGTTTTGCAACCAGCCGTTGTATGCCGGCGGCGGATTTTGGACCCTAATGGGAGGCTCCCATAGTATTATGAATACGGGTTCAGTGTGGTTTCAGGCAGCTTAGAAGGGCCTGTTCGGACTCTACGTCTAAAAGTATGTGTTGCATTTCAGTTGGAATGGCCAGGGGGACTGATAATAGTTTCCTTGTCAGAAGAGGCCCATGGCCGTGTTCATGAAACTATGGGAGCCCCGGCGAGGGTCCAAAGTCCGCCGGCCGCATACTTCGGCTGGTTGTATAAAAGCCTTCTTGGGATGCTCCCGTAGTTTCAAGAATACGGCCACTGGTGGCCACGAAACACGTGCCTGTCCACATGTAAACTCTTCTAACATTATTCGAATACCGAGGCTACCTAGTTATTCGGATTTCAGTAATAGATTTAGGCTCTGTCACATGTTGATACATAGAAGAAGGAGGGAAGTTTCAAAATATTTCCGCATTTTGTTCCGGTTTCCGCACCTGTTTTCGGAATTTGGAAAGCGAAATTCCGAGGTCTAAAAACGAGTGGAAAGCGGAAAAGGGCATCCCGCTCATCCCTGGTCGACACTTTTGAAGAGACGGGACTGCCACGAATTGCTCAGTACTACTTCCTGTCGACAATTTGGAAGGGGCGTATTGTCATCAAGCACTTGTCTGTCGCCCCGAAAGCCTCCTAATATGTAACCAATTTGCAGGCAGCAAATATACTGTCCTTAACGGAACGAAATTGCGGTCCACTGTGGTCGACGGCAAATTTATAATTTTTCTTAGGTTGGAGAAGAAAGACTCGAAAAAATAGTAAAAGTACTTCTCTTCACATACTTAAAGGCAGTGTTTACGATAAATCTCGTCTTTGAGTTTTCAGTGTGAAACTCTACGCTGGAAGACGCTGGGGGGATAGGGTCGAAGAAAGCAGCGAAAACGAGCCAGAAATTGACAAAAACGGCTGCGAAATGAAGATTTCGAAGACTTCGTAAGCCCAGTAAGCCTGCTATGCCCGCCCCGCCCCGTCATGACGAGCTTGTGGCGCCGCGGACGTTTTCTATGGCGAATTGTCGAGCAACTTCGCGGCGTCAAATCTGATTGATAAGCGCACATTTCGCCATTAGCGCGCGCTGGCGGAAACTACCAGGGCGTGTAAGCTCGTCCGCGTCCTGAACCTGTACACACGTTAGAAACCGCTATCTTAGCTTATTCTAGGCGCTTTTCTTCGCTGTTTTTCACTATTCGATTGCTCACAACCAAACAACCCCATTTTTGAGTCGAACTCACTTATGATATTCATCGTGAACACTGCATTTAATACCATTACACCTCGAGTGTTTACTATGAATACATGCAGGAATAACAGAAAAATGAAAGAAACAGAAGAAATCATAACCCAGCAAAAATTATCAGCTGCTTCCTTATCGAATAATGGCAAACTACCAGGCCGTCAAATAATTCCTGCACGAAAATTTTCAAATTCCATAATTTTCCTTAGAAGTGTTATAATATCAGGCATGTGTAAGAACCTTCTAGTAGGTTCTCCATGTAAGAACCTTCTAGTAGGTTCTCCAAAGTCCTACGCTAGGGGCATATAAGGCGCAGTCGCCGCGTCTAGCTACCAGAACAAGCTAAAATGGACCAAGGTCGAATTGCTGGGCAACGACACGGGCACTGCGGTCGCCAACATCTGCAGAGCGTGCAATGAGGATGTAGTGTCCCAACGCACAGTCAGCCGCTGGTTCAATCGTTTCGAGAGCGGCGACACGAGCCTCGAGGACAGGGAGCACAGCGGGAGGCCTTCTACAGTGGATGATGACGAAGTCCGTCGCTGTATCAAGGAGAAGCCGGAAGTCACCACCCGTGAACTGGCGATGACGCTCGGCTGCAGCAAGTCCACCATCCACAATCGACTCAACTTACTCGGCTACCACAAAGTTCTGGCCCGTTGGATCCCCCACCGTCTGACGGACGCCAACAAGCAGAGCCGCGTGGCCGTCTGCCAGTCCCTCCTCCTCCGTCCGCATCGCGAGGAGTTTCTCGAGAACCTGGTCACTGGGGATGAGAGCTGGGTCCTCTACGACAACGTCGCCCGCCGTGCCGTCTGGATACCGCGCGGAGAAGGGTCGCCGACGAGGCCGAAAGCCGACCTGCACCCGCTGAAGATCATGCTCTGCTGCTGGTGGGACACCAAGGGCATGCTGTACTTCGAGCTGCTCCCGCAAGGCAGGACGGTCACCGCCTCCATCTTCACCGAACAACTCAAGAAACTAGCCGCCGCCATCCGAGAAAAGCGTCCCCGACGGGCCTCGGTCCACCTGCTGCACGACAACGCGCGCCCCCATGTGGCGAAGGAGACCCAGCAGAAGTCGGCGACGTTCGGCTGGGAGACGGTTGCCCATCCGCCGTATTCCCCGGACCTCGCCCCCTCCGACTACCACTTTTTCCGCCCGCTGAAGCACCATTTGGCCGGAAGAAAATTCACCAACTACGACAACCTCAAATCCGACATCGCGGACTTCTTCGAGTCGCAGCCCCCGGAGTTTTGGGCGAAGGGCATCGGCGACCTGCCCAATCGATGGGCCACTGTTGTGGATAACTGTGGTGATTATATTGTTGATTAGACTTGTTTTTCAATAAAGTTGAAAAAAATTAAACATGGTGAAATTTTCGGACAAGAATTATTGGACAACCTGGTACATAGGATCCGAGCCGGTCATGGCTAAAATATGCTGGGTGAAAATACGCAAACGCACGACCGCCTTCTCCGTTCCCGTGAACTGTTAATTTATTTCGAAGGTTGTAAAGAATTTTCATTGACGATAATCCCACCTAAACAGAATTATGGATGACTCAGATCTCACCATGACGTAATGTCTAGCAGTTCTGCGTTCAGAATATTTTGTTGCACGGAAAACGGAGGCGGAATTAATTAGTCTCCCACAAACAGAAACAGGATAGTCCAAAATGATAAAAACCGAAAGGAGGGGAGGAAAAGAGAAAGTCTCAACCTTTGTCAAACTTGTTACAAAAGGCAGCTCTGCATACCTTCACTCCTGATCTTTTTGAATGCTTCCCTGTACCAGAAAGAAGCGAAACAGGGTGTCTTGGCGCGTTTCTGTTGTGTATGTACCCCTTACCTGTATTTGAAGGGTCGGTGCCATTGACCCGGGTCACACCAGCACACTCCCTGTCTGGGCAAAGTGTCTCCTAAACCCCACACGTCGTCCAGTAAAGTTGAGCTAATTGTGCCCTTTGCCCTTTTTTGTAAGAAAAAGTCGATTAGTGCCTTATGTTTGGGAATCTGCTCAGGCATCAGTTTAGAATTATTATTAGCTTTACTTTTACAAAATTTCAAGTGCCTTTTTCGTTTCTCCTTCATACTCAATAAGATATATGGCGCTGCTCCAGTCGATATTTTCTTGGGTGTTCAATCATTCTTCTTGTTAGAGTCTACTTCTAAATCTAGATCCGGTATTTTTTGCATATTTTTGTAGTCTTGTAAATATATTTTATATTTTGTATTGTATATTTCATGAACAGATCGGTTCAACTCTTAATTTTGTTTTTTTTTGTTTACCGCTTTACCAGACGAATTGAGGATTCACTAAAATCAAAAATGTCTATTGACCGGTTTTCGAAAGGCTCAGATAGGTTACATTAGATAAATAGCATTATATCTACCGTAACCTACAGTATGTCGCAGGATATCAAGAAATGGACCCCAGATCTGTGTTGGAGACCCCGCATAAGTCCCAGAAAAGAGTTCTGCGCCTAATCCGGAACACATTTTTGAACAGTCTGAAATAGGTCGGATGGGTAGTAGCAATTTTAACTTTCCGCTCAAATGACAACTCTGAGAGTTTTCACCGAGAATTAGCCGCGAAATAGCCGCCAAATCCCTACTTGCCGCGTAATAGCCGCGAAATAGCCGCCAAATAATGCTCGCCGCGAAATAGCCAAGAAATAGCCGCTAAATAATGTTCGCCGCAAAATAGGCGCCAAATAATGTTTGCCTCGAAATAGCCGCGGAATAGCCGAGAAATAATGCTCTCTAGGTAGATATACGGCGCATTTCAGAGACATTGTTCAGATGTCAGCACTTTCGTCGGCTCAGTTAGCCAAGTTTGAGGTACTTGAACCTCGTTCAGCCTCTGGAGGCCCCGCCCAACCGCCGGCGGCCCCAGATGGTGGCTCGGCGAACCGGCGACGGTTGCGTCTTGTTTAATTTTGTTTGCTTCTACATATTTCTCGGTTATATCTCGGCTACTCCTCGGCTACTTCTTGTCCGTTCCGTGAGAAGCCGAAAAATAGCCTAGAAATAGCTGGGAAATAGCCCACAGGAGCCGCTGCGGAGCCTGGTGTGGTATTTCGAGGGCTGATTCGCGGTCAAAATTCTCAAAGTTGGCCGTCTTTGGACGCTGTCTGATTCAGGGTTACTGCATTGCTACCTCCATCCTTCTGTTAATCAACTCGCATGTTACACCCGAAATGTGAGGTATTCCTGGAGAGCTCTGCATGCAATTCGGCAGGAACGGGCTCTTCTCTTTCTCATCCAAGCATCGTTCTTAGCAGATATACTTCGTTGCGATCGACGCTTGCAGCTCTCCATTGATCGAAAAGGAGAGCTCTTCGAAATTGCCCCAGAATTCATGTCGTACGAGTGTTACTGCCCATACCCTTGCTTTTGTGGGCCTCTGCTCTACCCCACCCAAATCCAGAATTCAAATATCAATGCTTCTTATACAGCTGACAGCAAATAGATCACGCTTTTTTGGCTACATTTGTGGACAGCAATTACTTATGTGGTAACGGTTTTTTGCGTGAAGATAATGAACATTAAATTGAATTATTGGCAAAGTACAGATTCTCGTGGCTTAAGACAAACTGCGACTCCTGTAAACTAGTTTTATAAATGCTTTGCTCGAATCACTTGCTAAATTTCAATATGTCTTCGATATCGTGAAAACTGCAGGAATTCTCTAATTAAAGTTGTTGTTTCAGAATGTCCGTGCCAGATGTCGTCAGCGTTGAATGGCTGGCCAAGCATAAGGTTGGTGCATAAATATCGTTGCTCTGCAGTAGGAATTTGAATGCAATCCATCCGATAAGATGCTTGAGAGAGGAATTTTTGAAAGAAGTATGCAGGACATTCAAGTTACATGTTATGTCATGTTGTTGTTATGTTATGTTATGTTATGTCATGTCATGGGGGTGTGTATACAAGTCTGTTGGTACCTGCTCGTTGGTGCCCCTGCTTCTACTGAACCCAGCAGACGTTTGAGTGTACACAGGGAACGTTCGAGCGATATAGCGTGCACAACTATATCGCGAAAGTATCCCGCACATTGCATAAAGGTGTCGCCGTCCGGCACACTAAGGCCTCTGGTCCATAACACCTTAGGATCCGTACCTAGGGAGTCATGGAGTCTTTGGCCACAAGCCACAATTTCGCCACCCTGAACTGTCGATCGCTGTCGAGTGATATCCAAAAAACTGCGCTATCCAGACTTCTGAGCTATTTCCATGCACCGTTTGCTGCTTTGCAGGAAACCCGCCTCAAGGATAGACCCGTCATCAGCGTCGGAGAGTACACCATCTACTGCGGTAACGCTGACGATAGGAGAGTGGGAGGCTGTGCAATAGCTGTAAGGAAGGATTTCAATGGTATGGTCAAGGAGTTCGGCTCAACGTCGTGTCGGAATGCATTCGTGCGACTGCGGGATCACAGAGGATTCAATCTGTGGATAGTGAGTGCTCATGCGCCCACTGAAACCGCCGAAGACAATTCGAAGGATGCGTTTTATGAGGAACTCAATACGTTGCTGGCCAGGATACCTTGTCAACATGCTGTTGTCGTGGGGATTGACGCAAATGCGAAGATGGGACTTGATCAGGAATCCGAAGTACTCGGTAAATGGTTCTACCCAGTGGAGCAAACATCGGACAATGGCTACCGCCTTGTCGACTTTTGTGAACGCAGTGGTCTGATTATTGCATCGACATTCAAGAGGAATCATCGCCGCCATCAGCTTACGTGGCAGGGACCAACCCGGCTATCTCCAGAAGAGCAGCGGAAGCGGAAGATGACAACTTTGAAACTACAGCTTGACTATGTCCTGACGAGGAATATTCCAGTATCGGACATTCGAAGATCTAGAGCTGTGTGGGATGTCGCATTCGATTCGGATCACCGTCCTGTTCTGTTGAACTTCACTGCGAGGATTCATAAGAGGAAGCGAGGGGCTCAGCCTCTCCAGAGGATTGACATGACAAGTCTCAGAGATGAAGAGTGCAGAAGGAATTTCCGAAAACGCGTTTCTATTCACATCGGAGTACGGACTAAGAAGAAACTTTGCGACGCGGATTCTTTTGTCAAGTGCATCCAGGACGCTTCGAAAGAGGCACTCCCGGTTGCACAGCCTAAGAAGAAGTTCGCCTACGTCTCAGAAGAAACAACATCTACCTACAACAGAGTATGTGCTCTCCGAACTGCAGGAAACTTCGTGGAGGAGAAGCGTCTGAGGAGGAAGTTGCGTCGGCAGCTTCAAAGTGACCGCGAACGAGAGTGGACGCGTAGAGCTAAGGAGTTCGAGAAGGCTTGGGAGGAGAAGAATCCGAAGAAAGCCTACACGTTGCTGCGACAGTATAGCGGGAAGATGAAGAGATGTTCTCCTGTCTTGAACACTACCAATGGAGTTGCAGTTGGTGATGCGACGCTGCCAATATGGAAGGATTACTTCAGTTCACTACTGAATCGTCCAGCGCCATCAGTACCTGAGCTCCCGCATGTTCAGAGAGCACATTACGATGTCAGTGAGGAACCGCCGACTGAGTCTGAAGTTTTGGATTGTGTCCGGAAAATGAAGAATGGAAAGGCAGGTGGAGATGACAACATCACTGCTGAAATGCTGAAAGCTCTTCCTCCGTCTGGGATTCGTGAAATGACCAACACCATCCGTGCCATATGGATGAGCGAAAGGATACCCGATTCGTGGAGACATGCGATCATCGTACCTCTTCACAAGAAGCTATCCGTCACGGATCCTAAGAACTACAGAGGAATCTCTCTACTTCGTGTCATGTACAAGGTTTTAGAACGTATCATTCTCGAGCGACTTATCAAACATCGTGAAGGAACGACCAGAGATGAGCAAGCCGGTTTTCGACCTGGAAGATCGACCATCGACCAAGTGTTCGTCGTGAGAAGAGTAATTGAATCGTGGCAGCGGTTTTCGAAGCCATTACAGCTTGCTTTTGGACTTTGAAGCCGCGTTCGACTCTCCTCATCGTGATCGATTGCTCAATGCTCTGCGAGCAGATGGAGTCCCGGAAAAGTATGTTCGGTTAATCGAGGACATGAACAAAGGAACAACAGCAGCAGTTCGTACACCTGTCGGATTTACGTCAGCTTTCGAGGTGAAAAACAGGAGTAAGGCAAGGAGCCGTTGCAGGACCTTTTCTTTTCAACTTCGCCGTTGATGACATCATGCGTATAGTTGCAGAACAGTTTCCTGCGGATGTGATCCTAACACCATCAGGACGCTCCTTGTCGACCTGGAGTACGCCGACGACATTGTGTTATTCGCTGAAAACAACGCAAAACTGCAAAGGATTGTGAACCTCGTTTCGAAGTATGCCGCAGCCTATGGACTTCGTCTTCGTCCCGACAAATGCAAGCAGATGTGGGTCTCTCAGAGGCCTTCAACTGGAGTTTGTGTGGACGGACAACGTATCGAACTGGTGGACGATTTCTGTTATTTAGGCTGTTTGCTGAAGAACGATGGTAGTTATGCAGCGGATATTCGACAACGATGTGCGAAAGCTACGTCTGCATTCAATTCTCTAACCAAGTGTTTGTGGTCTACCACCATCGCGAAGGAAGTCAAGTTGCGCGTCTACCTATCCGCTATTCGCCCTATCATGATGTACGGATCGGAGACGTGGGCAGCACCGAAATCGCAGATGGAAAGGTTGGATTGCACGGAGAGGAAGCTTTTTAGGCGTTTGCTTGGATATTTCTGGCCGCGTGTATGCCATAACGAAGACCTTTACAAGGAAATCGACGCAGTACATCAACGCTTGACACGAGGGAGGTGCCAGCATCTCCTAACGCCATCTCAAGCAGCAATGGAAAGTCGACTTCGACTGCTCGGGCATATACTAAGAAGAACGCCGGATCGTCTCGTACAACACGCTTTGAAAATGCTTGCAAATCCTGTCTGGAAACGGCCACCTGGGCGTAGGCGAAAGTTCTGGACGGATGTGGTTAAAGAGGATTTAAAGTCACTCGGCATCGAAAGACAGTTCAGGCGCGATGTTTCGTTTCGCAGGAAATGGAATAGTGACAGCTGGATGGAATGTGTTCAAATTGTGGCTGAAGACCGTGAAAAATGGACACGGCTGACTACTAGGACGGCACACCTCGGTGAAGATGCGGAATGACCGCGTCAGGCGAAAGCCAACCGATTAAGTCAAGTAAGCCATGTCATGTCATGTCATGTTATGTTATGTTATGCTATGTTATGTTATGTTATGTTATGTTATGTTATGTTATGTTATGTTATGTTATGTTATGTTATGTTATGTTATGTTATGTTATGTTATGTTATGATATGTTATGTTATGTTATGTTATGTTATGTTACCTTATGTTATATTATGTTATGTTATGTTATGTTATGTTATGTTATGTTATGTTATGTTATGTTATATGTTATGTTATGTTATGTTATGTTATTGGGCTTTGCAATTTTACAGAATAATTCTTTTGTTGCACCACAACTTCGCTTTCCATTGGATAAGACTGCATAAAATTTCTCGTGAATGTTTTTTACAATTTTTCTGAGAAGCTTCGCTACCTATTTGAACATCTATGCATGCGACTATGAGTCATGCAGGGAAGAAATCCACCTATTTTTTAGAATACTGTTCCATTCTCTGCACTAACTTCGTATTGTGTTTTAGGATTCTGTGGTCATTCTCGATGCTGCCTATGAGATGAAGTCGAAACCGAATCCAGTGGAATTTAAAGAGAAGTACTATGGAAAGTTCCAGGAGCTGATGGTTGAAAAGGTCAGTAGAAGGAGTTTGGCGGAATAGAAGTAAAAACTTTCTCATTAAAGGCACATATGTACTTAATTTCCGTTCAATTTCCTCCGCTTGGTTAACTTGCTCTGCTAATGTTTGTTTGCGAAGGTAATTGAATAAGGTTGAGAAGCGGATCAAAGGTCATTGAGCCCGTCTTGATTCATGAGGTTGTAGGAACAGGAAAGGAAATTTTTGTTGAGTTGTTGGAGACACCACATAGGACATTCTCAGCGTTCGAAGGAAGAGAAATCGTCCTAAGATGCGTTATCCAGTTTTGGTCTCCGAAATGGCCATAGCGGGCTTCTCGACACTAAATTTTTAGTGTGGTGGAAAGTCCTATGTTGAAATATCTAGTTTTTTACCATAAATCATTTCCAGCCAAATTCCTCCTACCTCGCCGAGCACATTCCCGGAGCTGCTCACTTTAACGTCGACGCTGCTTATTATCCCAGCGGGTGAGTTCACAACAGGGTGATTTGGTATAAAATAACATAACATAACATAACATAACATAACATAACATAACATAACATAACATAACATAACATAACATAACATAACATAACATAACATAACATAACATAACATAACATAACATAACATAACATAACATAACATAACATAACATAACATAACATAACATATTTATAACATAACATAACCTCTTTATAACAAAATATAACATAACATAAATATAACATAACATAACATAACATAACATAACCTAACCTAACCTAACCTAACATAACATAACATAACATAAAATAACATAACATAACATAACATAACATAACATAACATAACATAACATAACATAACATAACATAACATAACATAACATAACATTACATAACATAAAATAACATAACATAACATAATATAACACAACGCATATAACATAACATAACATAACATAACATAACATAACATAACATAACATAACATAACATAACATAACATAACATAACATAACATAACATAACATAACATAACATAGCATAACATAACATAACACAGCATAACATAGCATAACATAACATAACACAGCATAACATAACATAACATAACATAACATAACATAACATAACATGACATGATATGACATGACATGACATGACATGATATGACATGACATAACATAACATAACATAACATAACATAACATAACATAACATGGCGTAACATAACATAACATAACACAACATAACATAACATAACATAACATAACATAACATAACATAACATAACATAACATAACATAACATAACATAACATAACATAACATAACATAACATAACATAACACAACATAACACAATATAACATGATATGACATAACATAACATAACATAACATAACATAACATAAATATAACATAACATAACATAACATAACATAACATAATATAACATAACATAACATAACATAACATAACATAACATAACATAACATAACACAACATAACATAACATGATATGACATAACATAACTTAACATGACATAACGTAACATGATATGACATAACATAACTTAACATGACATGATATGACATGACATGACATGACATTACATGATATGACATAACATAACATGACATGACATGACATGACATGATATGACATAACATAACATAACATAACATAACATAACATAACATAACATAACATAACATAACATAACATAACATAACATAACATAACATAACATAACATAACATAACATAACATGACATGACATGACATGACATGAAATGACATGACATGACATGAAATAACATGACATGGCATGACAGAACATAATGTTCAGATTCATCCGTTTTGACCTTTACCCTCCGAATGAGTTCGAGAAATTTGTTCGTTTGCTCGGTGTGAATTCTGGTGACCACATAGTACTTTATGGAAGAGGAGTTGCCGGTGGAATGTTGTGGGCGGCCAGAGCATGGTGGACCTTTAAGGTAAGTTTGAGCAGACCCTAAATACACGACAAACTAAGTTAGAAAGTCTATAAAGTTAAGGTTTACGGCTACGATAATGTTTCTGTTCTCGACGGTGGTCTCAATGCGTGGAAAGGTGCTGGCCACCCAATTACCAATGATGTCGTTGTAGTTACGGTGGGCTTTTCGGTAATTCTATGAAAGTTCGAACCTGTTACATCAGTCAAACCATGTGAATCTAAGGAAAAGTTGATTACAAGAGTGGTCTTTACAGCCGGGTAACTGGTCTGCGGAGCCCATCGATCCCACTTTACTTATCACTTTTGAAGAGTTGGAAAAGAAAAACGCCGATGGAAAGTCTTTATTTGATGATTTGTCAAAGGTGAGTTCAACCTCAAAAAGAAAAACTATCAGTAAAGAAAATGTTTATTTGTTTAGATTAACTATCTTGACGCTCGGCCAGCGCCACAATTCTCCGGTGTCGATCCATTAGGAATACCAGCGAAGGGTTGGTCAAAAAAGGATCCCTCAGGAAACAGTCTACACTCTCTGTTTTGAAACTTTAGGTGCAACCGGCGCTCACCTTAAAGGCGCTAAGAATGTTCCCCTAGCTCAGGTCGTGTCAGAAAGCGGACTGAAATCAGTGGATGAGATTAAGCAAGGTGATTTAGCTACTTTATCGTGAGCTGCGACAGATCCTTTTGAATACATTTTCAGCCCTGAACAAAGCAGGATTCGACGATAAACTGCCGGTGGTAACAGCTTGCACCGGTGGAGTGCAGGCATCGATGTTAGCTCTAGCACTCTCAAAAGCAGGAATACACGCAAGGGTTTATAATGTAAGTTTTGTAAGCTGTACAGCGTCAGGGGTAAAAAATTGCGAATTTGAAATTCAATAATTCCACGGGCTTTGTACATATTTGACTGTCCACTCCACTGGATCGTTTCAATTTTCTTCTCGCTACTAAAGGGTTTTTTGGACCACCGAGTCTTTTGCAGCCAAACATGTTCTAAACAGTAACCCTTCTGTTCTCAAATCTAGGTTTGTATGTAGAGATCTTCGAGCCGGGTTACGGAGGGGTTTTCTTAGCTCCGCGAAAGGTTAAGGGTGCGGAGCTCGTACTTTTCAGAGTATTCTGGAGATCCGTTTAGGTTTTCGGCGTAAAACCGTTTTTCTGGGGTTGTTCCAGTGTCCTAGATACGGATCTGTAAACCGTTTCTGAATATTCTGAGGCATACTGTGGGTTACATTCCGAGTCTTTCTGTAGGCTACGGTAGATACAGTGCCACTTAGTTGGCGTAACCTATCACTAATTGGAGAATTAGTATTATTACCCTCCCCCTGGACTTGATAAAAGGATGTTTCCCTGCCTCGCGAAAAGGTAAGGGTGATCATCATCAGGAATTTTTTAGGGTGCCTAATATAGCTGTGCCCTAGAAAAGAAGACCGATTATCGAATAGATTCGAATGACCCCCTTTTTTAACGTCCGATTTTTGGATAGATTCGATTACCCCATTTTTTGACGTCCAATTTTTGAATGGATTCGAATGGCCTCTTTTTTTGAGGTCCGATTTTCGAATATATTCGAATAAATTCGATTCGAATATATTCGATTAAATTTCCGAATAATTTCAAAGCGACAGTCTGAAAAAAGGCCAGGTGAGCTATCACTGGATCCTCTAGTTAGAAGTGAAACTTACTGCCACTGATCGTGTGTGTGTGCGTGTACGCTACGTCCCCTTCCCTCACACTTTTCCGCTGCTCAGGCGATTTTGGGCCCCGAGCCGCACCCAATAGGAATCGGAGCCGCCTGACAGTTCGGCTCGTTCTCCCAATCTCCGGGCTACTGCTGTTGCTGTTCGGGCCAACCGGAATAGCCCGGACAGCAACAGCAGTGGCCCGGAAAGCAACAACAGTGGCCCGGACAGCAACAGGAGCCGACTCGCAGATTGGAAAGACGAGCCGAACTGTCAGGCGGCTCGGGGCCGATAATCGCCTGAGTGCCTCTATCCTCGCTTCGCACAAACACACGAAGGAGAGAACCTAATGCCTCCGAAACAGAGGATAACCACATGAGAAAACCCGTGCGACACCAATCTGATCAAAATCTCAAATAGATCGGATTCCTGACGCTTTTCAAACAAATCCCAGACCATACTCATGATCCTTGAACGTTTCGGCCTTAAAAATAAGAATTTCAGTGGAAATTCGGCCGAAATCCACCATGCCACCTATGTAATTAACGGTGTGCCGATTGAGACAATTGATAAAATAAAGAACCTCGGATTCGTAGTAGATAACAAACTCTCGTTTGATGAGCATTGTAGGCTCATCGCTACTAATTTGCAACAGAGCCCCCCCCCCAACTAGTCTTGCACCTTACGGTATTCAGAGCACGATAAGCACGGTCAGAATGACCGATATTTACACCGAAGAATGCGTGGACGACGGCTGAAGCATGGACGATGGGCACACTTTTCTGACACAGTGATTGACGGAAATGGGTGGAATATTCTAAAGAACATCCTTTTTTGCGCTTTTTTCGCATATCCCTTGGGACTACCTGTACCATACGCTCCGATTCAGCGTAAAACCTCGAAACCAAAACTCTGCCCGGACCCTGCCCTCAAGATCAAGAGATCCACAGTTGCTGATCAAGGCCAATAAAATTTACGTTAGCTCAATGTTGGAGTATGGCACCTACGTTTTTGCGCCCTGGAAACGGAAGATTGTAGGTACTTTGAAAAGGGTGCAAAATGGTTTCACAAGTAGAGTCTTTATTCGGGCACTTGGATTCACGTATGCAAACATTTCCAGGAGTTATCTCAGAATTAAAAAACTACAACTGGACACGCTTGCTCTCCGTAGGAGAAGACATTATTTATTTTTGATATTTGGATGTTAAAGGGTTTAATGGGACCTAAACTATCTAAATTCTTCACCTTGAGACGTTCTAACACTAAAGGACAGGGAGTCAAACTCAGCTTCCCTCGGCCTCGCACTCGGAACTCAGACAGTAGCAGGCCCGGAGCGCAACCGGCTCCGCCTCTCCCCGCCCACTACAACCGAAACGCAGAGCAGTTGATATTTGAACTTGCGGTGCGTTTCGGTTGTGATTGCAACGTGCAGTGCGTTCAGGTTGCTCTCCGGGCCACATGCGTTGACTGACGCGCGCATTTCGAAATCAGATAAATCGATTAGAACAAAGTAGAGCATCTGGGCTTCCTGCGATTTTTGAGTGGGATTTTCACTGCTTCTCTTGTGGTGCTTGTAATTGATTTCCTCTACTCCATTTGCGCTCAATATTTGACCATCCTCAAATTCATTCTATTCTTCATATTTGTGCAAGATTTAGACTTTATTTAAAAAAAATAAAACGTTAACATAACTTTCCGAACGCATTTTGCAAATATTAATGGAGGGAATTTTTTCGAATTTATTTAATCATTTCGAAAAAATAGGAAAAAAACAAATCGCTCGGATTTTTAAATCTAATCATCCACTTCAAATAATCAAAAAGTCCTAAATCGAAAAAAAACAATTGATTCCGGAGGGTTGATTGGATTTAATACGCATTTTGAATGTTCATAATTACGAGATTCACCTTATCCTCTGTTTCCTAGTGGAATTTATTTCCATTCATCGCGTGCGTCTGCGCGCGTACGCTGCGTCTCCTTCTCCCCACACTTTCTCGCTGTCTCTACCCTCGCTCCGCACAAGCGCGCGAGGGAATAGAGTAAATTTGGCCCGGAACCAGAGGATACTTATCCGGTCGCTCTAATTTAGGCATCGATTTCCAATGCTTAGCGTATTGATTCCAGAATAAAATCGCATACAATGGAAATCAGAAGATTCATGGGTGAAGTTGTGAGGGAAATTGTGATGGCATCAAAATTCTAAGCACGGGAAAGTATATTAAGCTTAGCTATTTCATAATCAGCACTAGGTCACATGATTTCAAGGAAATTCAGTAGGGTGGGGTAATTCGGTGAATGTGTGGAAATCGTTGGATTCATCCTTGCAAACTCGATTAGCTAAAATGGGTGCGATAATCCATCAGCGAAGCGTCTGAACTACGTCGAGGTATCGATTTTCGCAACTGTGTTGCTAATATCGCTTTATAGAAAGCGCCCGGGGCGCAAACGTTGACGCTGGATGATGTACTATGACGTCATCAGCCGACAGTTGCGTTCAGGGCACTGCGTGAATCAGTTTCGTCGGTAGCACCCGGAGCGCAACGTGTGTGGCCTGCATCGCAACATATGTGGCCCGGAAATTGCCAAATTTGTCACCCTGAGCGCAACATGGACGCGGCTCCGGGTGCATTCGGGGTGGGCTCAAGGCCTGCTATCGTCTGAGAAAAGGAGTAATTTTTTTCACATTTCGAGGGGGATCGGAGTATCTGGGCTTTAGCAAAAGACTACTGGTGCATATTCCCTTTGCTATTTGTAGAAGACAAGATGTTAAACAAAATTCTCGGGAAGGAATCCACCGCTAGCAGCTTAAAGAGGCGCTGAAATGTTTCTAATTCAAGCCGCCCCGTTATGATGAAGACCCCAATTTTTGAATTGCGGCGCACGCAGCGAGGCGCAAAATTGATTTCGAAATCCTTTGACGTGGTCATACCTGCCAATGGATCACACGGTTTTCTACCGTACGCGATCAATAGCGGCGACGGGGCAAATTTGTTCGAAACCATTCGAAATTATAACTATTTGGGTGAACATTCGAACAGTACGCTTCGACTATTGAATCGATTCGAATACCTCCTTTTTAGAGGTCCGATTATTGATTTTCGATTGTGCGATTTTCAAAATTCCGATAAAGAATATGTATTCGAATGACAATTGTTCGAATATATGGATTCGAATCTATTCGAATGGCAAAACTATATTATTTAAGTAATTTTGTTCGGATTCTGCTCAAAACTTTCATCTGGAGCTTATTAGGGGCTCTGAACACCGATCTTGGACCCGTTTCTAGCTATTTTAAGGGTTGTCGTTGTTTACGGTGGACATTATGGCTTTCAATTGGCATAACCCCTACCTTGATAATTCGAAAATCGGCACATGAACCTCAAATTCGTGTCAGGGGTCCTAAGTCACCTTAAAGGCAGTGTTCACGATGATTTTCGTTCCCGAGGTTTTCACATAAAACAATTCGTTGGCCCCCAAGTGTTACCAAAATTACGAAGAAACGGCTTGAAACGCCCTGAACCGTCTTATTTCAGTGGCATTATTCTATGGCCTGGACTAGTTGCCCGACTGGATGAACTTGTTCACGGTGGTTGTCACCGGTAAAAATCGGGGCTAATCAAAAATGGAAGAATATTTTAGGCATAGCAGTATTAGTTAGGGCCCGAAGGACAGGGCGGAGCAGTAGAGAGTAGAGAATCGCAAGGGACGGGTCCACAAAAGATTTCATTGTCACAACGAACAGTTCCAGCGAGAGTAAAAACCTGGAGTGAGAGTAAAGGATTTGGTGCCTTTCTAGGGCGTTTTTCTCGATTTCTTCGTCATTTCAGTACTACCCGTAGGCCAAACAATCGATTTAGCGGTTAATCTCAAAATCGAAGATTATCGTGAACACTGCCTTGAACCCAAAAAAATTTGAGCCAAATTCGGGGCTTCGACACAAACTACCACATACCCACCTTGGCACCCGGAATTGAACCGGAACAAAGCGACTCACGAAGCATAGAGCCGAAACAGTTCATATAAAAAAATTAAATCAAATTATTGACAAATTCATACTTTAAACAACCTAGCGGTAATATAATTTAAAAGCAGTAACAAATGATGAGCATAGTAAATTATAGAAAACACTACATATATCAAACGTTTCTTCCTCTGGTTGTAGTTCCGTATTGTGAATGGAGATGCAAATTGGTTGGAGCACCTATGTAAAGAATAAAAATTGAATGAAATGAAACAAGTGTTGCTCTGTCTCCAAAACCGTTGTCATATCCTCACCAAAAAGTATCGGGAGCGTGGTGCCAAAAAAGAGGAAAGCGAAGGGAAAATTGGAAAGAAAAATAAAATCCGGACGAGAATTGAGAACAATTGAATCCCCTCTGCAAACCTTTAATACTCTTGAGGAAGGTTTTCATTTCGGCCCCGAAGGACCTTTCCAAAAATTGGCAGGGAGGCAGCCCTTGGTGAGCCTCATCGCCAGCGTCCTGACGGAGCTCCTTGGACACCCCGTCGGGTTCCAGTGAAGTGGCCTTCATGCTTCTGGCCGGGCTCAAAGCGCTCGGGCGAGCGATGCACCCAGCACGCCTAGCCGTTCCCTGGAAGTGCCAGGGCATGCAGCATGATTGCACAATGATCAGTCCCCACGGAGCACGCCGCATTCCACGCGGGTTTTGATTGCTCCTCATCATTGTACACCTGCCGAAGGTCGAGCGGCTGTTGATAAGGCCAACATAGACTTAGAATGGGGTTGAAATTCGGAGCCATGAAGAGATCAGAAAATATGGGGATCGTTTTTATCGTTTGCTAAGGTCATGACTTTAATAGAAGAGATGTTCGTGACAAGATTTATGTCAAAAAGGTGCAACGTTAGCAAGGTACATAATTAACTGTCTTCAATAAATTTATGAGTATCTAGGCCAGAACATCACCATGTTCACAGTTTATTCCTCACTAACCCGTCCTCGTTTTAACCTTCTTTTAATATCCTTAATCGATAAACTGAAAAAGTTGTACATTTTTCCAGTTATTAGAAACTAAGCCCTTAGCGATCAACCCAGCACATCGTGTTGATATGCATTTCGCCCATTACTGACTATTTTTTCCAAAAAATTAATTTTCCATTTTTTGAAAAAAAAGGCTGATCATTGACAACGTACATAGATTACTGGATAACTGACTGTCTTTGATGCTTATCTCTGAAGTGAGGCGCCTCAAAGTCGAAGGATAATAAATTTATGATAAAAATTTAATTTTTGAAAAACTTTAAAACTCACTCCATTGACGTAATTCCGTGAATCCGTTTGGGTGCTGAAATCTGAACTTCACGGGGTTCAATTGTTTCATGCAGAAGAAAAGCCCGGTCGGATAGAAAAAGGAGAACGAGGACCATTCGAAGATTCTCCATAGTCAAAATCTCGAACATTTTTATTAGGAAATCGTTTTACGGCGAGTTTTAACAAGGCGGTAAACATTACTAGATAAAGGTTGTGGTCTCGAGTGGTTTTCCAAAATTTAACGAAGGAACACTGGGGCCGGATTCATCAACGAAATTTGGGGTAATTTATACCCCGCGTTTAATTAACTCCACCCTATACCCCAAAATAAACCCCAAATGCGATTCATCAACATTTACCCCGCGAGAGTATCGGATACCCCACCGACGTCTAATCAAGAACCTTTTGTGCAACCGGCACCACTGATGTGACGTAAAATTCTGAATCGATAGCTGCGCGTCCTCATCAGTCTCGAAGTTTTTTTTGTTTGGCGAACTCGACCATGTAGCCTAGATTTTGCAATGTACGGAAGAAGCACTATTTTCGAACGGATTTATGCATGTTTCAGCAACTTTAGTCTCTATCGAATCAAAATTTCCATAATTTCAACATCGTTTTCGGCAGAGTTGGGCTTTTGTAATATTTTTATTATCAGAGCTCCATGTCTTATTGGCCGTTTCTACATTTTTTATTCATACTCATATTTTATTGATGCTTTTGAATAATATTTGTGTCAAATATCGAACTGCTAGAAAAGTGGAATTTAGAACAGCACGTTCGACATAGTGTGCTTATCCGGGCCAAGTTCCGGTCCGCAATCGCGTCTGGCGGCCGCACGCGCTCGAGTCGGTCGAGTTTCCAGCGCCAAAGCCGACTCGATGGGGCTTTTTTATACAGTTTTCTTCAATTTTTCATAGTTTCCAGTTCCCAAAACTCACCTAGAGTCAACAGATCGACTGCTGCGGTGCTGGGAACTCTTCCGACTCGAAAACGCGCGGCCGCAAAGCGTGTCGAGACGCAATTGCGGACCGGAATTTGGCCCAGATAAGCACAGTATGACAAAATATTAACATTATGCAATCAAACGATTCGGAGCTTTCGAAAGATAAAACTCAAAAGTTTCTAGATTTTTTTTGTAAGTTGGGCTAGTTCATGAGTTTGGTTTTTGATATATTAGAATCTTTCGAAGTTGGGTTGATTATTTTTAGATAAGAGGTTTTTTTCGATTTTTTATATCGGTCCTTTTAATAACTCTAATCAAACTTTGCTCTAATTCAAGGATTCTCTGCTTTCCGAAGCTGTGGATAGTAAGAAAATTTCTAACGTTTCAATTAGTCAAGTCATATGTCGTAATGTGTACTATACTTTGACCGAATCGAATGATTCGAAATATCATTCGACTGAAAAAGTCGACTTCGAACTATTCGAAAAGTCGAATATTCGCAAAATTCAAAATCCTGAATTATTCGAAAGTAGAATATTCGAAAAAAAAATCTGAAAATGTAAAAGTATAATGTGTACAAACTGTGAAGCGGTTTGGACGCATTACGACCACCACCCGTCAAAAATTCATTTGAAATAAATAAACAGCTCATATATGTGGACAATAGGAACTTAGTCTTTGAAAAATTCATCTGTTTTAAATTTACGAAAAATGAGTATTTCAACTACTCGTAAATGCATACCGAAATTGTCGAAGCCGGAAATCTCAGGCCTAGTACTCTCAAAAAACCTTTTAAAAAGCCATTGCATTGAAAAATCTAGGCTCGATAGGGTTTAGTACACGAAAAAGATGCGAAATGGAGCCAAGAAGAAAGCTAAACATAGGGCAGAGTATAAAATCAGCAGTAATATGTATATAATCAAATAAGTTAAATGCAAATGGTTTAACTTGCAATGCCTCATAAGTTCTGACAATTCGCTAGAAGCAAAGTGCTGATTCCGCTCTCTTGCTGATAGAATAGTATCGGATACCCGACTCTTTCAGCAGGGTATCGGATACTTCCATATATACCCCAAAAACTGGGGTTTAATTCTTGATGAATAGCTAAATTTCACCCCGTGGAGTAAATTTAACCCTAAAACTGCGGTTTTATCGTTGATGAATCTGGCCCCAGTAGGACACAGGGAAGCTCGATGATCTACAATACCCGCGCTAAGTTTTGTAAAAACGGGGAGCATCTGGCAAATTTGGCAAAAAAGCGTCCGATGCATGTAACTTTTTTAAAAGAAGACTTTTTTGAGTTCTGAAAACGCCATCATATTCACAGATCAAATTCCTACCTAATTATCTGACTTGTATGCCAAAACTCTTCAAAATCGCTTGGTTTTTTAAGGAAATAATTTTTGCAATCGTTAACGTCGCGCGCGGCGGACGAGGCGAAACTTTGAGCAGTATTTGTACAAGTCATGGAAGAGCACTCTGTATGATTTTTTCATCAATTAGGTGCAGGTGAGAGAATCTCAAGGTTTGTGTTGGTTGAGTTTTTGAAATCCTTTATTAAACACGCTTGAGAACTACCTGAAAAGTCGGAGTTCTGTTGCGAAAACGCTGGACTCTTAGATTAGGATTTCAAAAACTCAAACAACACATACCTTGAGATTCTCTCACCTGCACCTAATTTATGAAAAATCATACAGATTGTTCTTCCATTGCTTGTAAAAATACTGCTTAAAGTTTCACCGCATTCGCCGCGCGCGACGTTTTTGCAAAACGATTGCATATACTATTTCCTTGAAAAACAAAGCGATTTTGAAGAGTTTAGGCGCACAAGTCACATAAGTAGGTAGGAATTTGATCTGTGAATATGATGACGTTTTCAGAACTCAAAAAAGTCTTCATTCAAAAAAGTTACATGCATCGGACGCTTTTTTGCCAAGTTTGCCAGATGCTCCCCGTTTCTACAAAACTTAGAGCGGGTATTGTATTTTTGTGCAGAACATTTCAGCCAACCTAAGAAAAGCTTCTGAGACTCAGCAATATCTGCAATGGGAACGGTCGTTTCATTTTCCGTTTTCGAAGGCAGTGTTCACGATAGAAAACCGTATTCTAATTTTCGATGTTTTGAGTTGGCAAGTCCCCGTTGTAAAGGTTATTAGGGGAGCGTGCCCACAAAACTTACGAATTTCGGAGAAAAAAAACTGTTCAAAGAAACCTTTAAAAAAATATATAAACTCTGGTCCCGCCGTAATGACCTGTTGATTTCGATTATCACAGCGCGGAGCGGTGGCCTCTTCGTCGGAACCTCCTTATCACTAGTTATATTTCACCGAGGCCCACCGCTCCGCTGCTGATATTGATCGAAATCAACAGGTCACTACGGCGGGACCAGAGTTTATATATATTAAAATATTTATATACGCCTGCTCGGCGTATTTCGGGGGACTGCGGGCTTCGAACAATCCAGACGTCGGGAATGGTTTTGCGCTTCGAATTCTTAGGTAGTACTAACTAGGGAACCTCGCTAGCCATGTATGGGCTTTTGAAAGACTGTGAATGCTTTTTGGCCAACTCGGATACGCTCTTTCCGAATCTGTCCTTGGATTTTGCTTCGGACCTCAAGTGAACAAGTTATTACTGGTTAAAGTTACAACGTTGCCATTCACAGTTTTCGTAATTCTCGTGTATCTAACGAGTGCTTCGTACAGTAGAGCAACAGTAACAAGAACAGATGTGGTACTCGAATCCGAGCGCAGCGGTCTCCATAACAAAAATGGGCAGGGCTTGGCGGGCGCTCGTGATGAGAATGTTAGCTAAAATAAGGCCTTTTCAAACTTTCAGAAAATCTTCTAAAAAACTAGAAACATTTTAGCGGGCTATTTCTTCTTGTTGAGGAAGACACTGAAAGCATTTTCAGCCCAAAATACGAAAAAAATTTCGTCCCCAAGCACCAGATTGCATGGGGTACCCCCACGAAAAAAGTGGAAAATTTTTATCTCGGAATTGAACAAGGGCAATCTCGTTTGAAAGCCGATCCGGGAAAACTCCTTCTTCTCGAACCACACCCCGATTCAACAAAAACTGCTCGATATAACCGCGCTGATAACCTTCATGTGGCAACAATATGCAAATTTCAAGATAACTCAGGCAAACCATCGCTCCGAGCGGTACCGGAGAGCTACTCGAGCGGCGCTGCCTCCCCGCTCCGAGCGAAAATTAGCCATCTACTCGGGCCACCGCAGCCGCTCTCCGGGCCACAGCAGTATCGCTCGGAGCGAGCTTCGGTCCCAACTGGCACTGCGGTCTCTGTTCGGGCGATTTTCAAAAATGTCCTAATTGCTATTTTTTCTTTATTTCCGCCTCTTCTGGAGAGGATTAGGCCTGTTAAGAGGATAAAGTACCTGTTACAGTCTGCGGGTCAGGAGGTTAATCCTGCCACAGGCCGCAACAAGAATACCATCATAGGCATGCTCCGCAATGAGGAAGCCTTCCCCACCGCGGGCCATGAGGGATCCCCTCGGCCGCCAAAAATTGTCATCCTGAGAGTGATCCGAGGTCACCTCTCAAGAGTGGCCTCGAAAGGCCAACTACCCGTCTACACGAGGCTAGCCGCCTTTTATACCCGCAGGATTGGTTGTTCTTTGAGTGATAACGTGGCTCGCACGTTATCGCTCAAAGAACAACCAATCTCGCGTCTCTCTATCTCTGGCAATGGCACCGCTGTGGCTCCGAGAGCGACCGGAGAGCGACTGAGGGGCGAACTGGCACCGGACAGGGACCGCGGTGCCAGTTGGCCCCTCGGCCGCTGTGCGGGCGATGACGTCATAATTGGGAGGAGCCGGTCCCGCTCGGAGCGATAGTTCGCCTCAGAATATGTCTTCTATTCAGCGCTGTTGGCACATTTCAAAGAAATTAACAAACAGATATGAGATTCATACACTGCATAGTTGATGCAGGCTGGTTCCTGGCAATCCTTTTACATCAGTCGACAGTCTCGAGCTGGAAAACGTAATTTGCCGGACTGATAAAAGAACCAGGATGGTGGTCAACGTATCCAGCTTTGTGCCACGAGTATTTCAAAAATTTGACGAACCGAGGTGCACAAAACATGGGGTAAACTTGCTATATGACCTCAAAAGGACATATGCCAGTTAAGGGCTCTAGAAAGAAAATACTGATATAGAACAACCTTAAGTATGGTTTGCTATAATAGCAAAAACTTTGAAAGGTACCTAATTTCTGAATGTTCTGATCATCTGTGAAGAACACGGCACAAATAAGCAAATCAATCTTTTTGAAAACCCTGTCATAGAAAAACACTGTTGTATCCATTTTTGAAAAAATTTGTGTGCATATCGATAGCAACGGGCATCGAACCACTGACCGTATGCCTATGACCTCCGCTCCTTACGCGTTGCTCCACCCGTTGACAGCGGTGTGGGACGAAATAGCGGAGACGACTTTGAGGCAATGGCTCATCGCCATTAGCACACACCTCCACTTTAGAGTTGTTTCTTGCTGGATATAGTATGCATAACATAAATATACCTACTAATCTTGCATGAATTGGTGAAATAACCCTTAAAGGCATCGTACACGAGTAAAACCATACTTGGGTTTTTGACGTTTTCGTGTTCTTATATCCCTATAGTGACTAAAGGTTGCAAAAAGACCCCGAAAAACGTCAACTTCTCGAAAAAAACCCATTTCAAGAGAGCTCAAAACAAATTTGAAGTTACCGCCAACATCTACTTGGGATAGTTGCGCGAAGAAAGCAAGGAACAGTTTTATGATTCGTTCCTTGGCGCAGCGTTGGATGCAATTTGCCGAGGATGCCATTCAGAGGAGCGATCATTTTTTTTGAACAAAACAAAAAAGGATTACTAACCTGCTGTGTCTATTGATGTCAGCTGCCTTTGATCGATGTCGAACGTGAAATCGAGTGGCGTGTGATTTGAATTGTGTCCTACGACTCGTCAACGCACGATCGCCGGCAGCGACCACGGAGTTTTGTTCCTTGTAGCAACAGATCGACCCCAGATCCGGCCCCCAAACCCAGGAAGCCCTTTTGAGGTAAGCAAATCTTCATTCAGAGACGATTTCGAAACTCCAGACTTTCTGAGTGACATTGTTATGACCCACTAGTTCGACTGATCGCAAAAGCTGGAATTCGGTTTTCATCGTGTACGATGCCCTTGAATTGATAGCGAAATAGCAGATTACAAGGTACTGTGCTTCTCTGGGTTAAATTAAAGCAATTGCGTTTCGACACGCTTTGCGGCCGCACGCGCTCGAGTCGGGCGAGTTTCCAGCGCTAAAGCCGACTCCATGGGGCTTTTCTATACACATTTCTCCAATATTGCTCTACTTCCAGTTTCTAAAACCCACCTAGAGTGAACAGGTCGGCGGCTGTGGAGCTGAAAACTCTTCCGACTCGAAGGCGCTCGGCCGCGAAGCGTGTCGAGACGCAATTGCGGACCGGAATTTGGCACAGAGAAGCACAGTATTAACTTTAACGAGTAATAACTTGTCAATTTGAGATCCGTATGCCAAATCCAATGACAGAATAGGAAAGCGGGCGTATCCGAGCTGACCAAGAAACACTGAACAGATTTTCAAAAGCCGATATATGGGTAGCGAGGTTCCCTAGTAAGACTTAGGGGTTTTGTTTTCCGTCTCTTGTATCAAAAATTCCGTAAAGATAAGATGGTTCATTGCACATGTTTGGATGTTCGATTTTTCGAGATAAAGGGTATTCAAAAATTCGGCAACTGTTACTGTATTGAAACGAACGTAGGACAACTGTTATATGACGTGGGCGAGGTAATCCAATGTGTCGGCTTGTCTGCGGGATTTTCACCCACTTCTCGGCCATTTTTCATCGTACTTCCGTTCTTACTCTTCTTAGAGGGACCCAAACTTTACGTTCCCGCGAAAAAAAAGCAAGTTTCCCATCGTGAGCACTGCCTTCGAGAAAGCCCGGAGTAGCTTCCGCATAGCGGCTTATCACAGGCAAGACCTCACTGTACACGACACTGGGGGAGGGACGGGGGTCAGCCATGTGCATTGATCAGCCACGCGCCGTAGTGCCCCACACTAGCGCGCTCGCTGAATTCGTTCTGTCATATGAAGTTGTTAATTTGTGTACTGCTGTATGGCTGAGGCATTGTAAGTATTTAGTTTTAAACACCTAAAAGAAAATTTTGCACATCTAAAGGGAACTGCTTGATTGTCTTTTCTCCGATCCACCACCACCGGTGCCACCAAGGACTCCAGTCTTCGCAATCCCACCCAGGGTCCAATCTTTCATTGTTGTATACATGTCGTCTCGCCGAACCGATTTTACCAGCAGCCAGAATCTGTAAATCGTATTTTAGACTTGGAATGAGTGAAAGTTCTAAACCCTATCCGAACGAGACTGTCCACCTCGGCGGTCGGTGTTGCGTGTCGAGCACTGCTGCGAAGGCACTTTTGGATCTTGTGAATGGTGTTTAGCAGGAATATTGTACGAAAAGTGTATAATATCCCACTCAGCTATTTTGAGCCGTGGGAAGGCTTCTCCAAAAAATTATTCCGCGGCGGCCACTCGGCAAGCACGCCGACCGCGTGGGCGGACAGTCTCACCCAGACACACCTAAGTTTTTCCATGAAGCATACCATAATAGAAATGAACCATGCTGCAGTTCTCATGCCTTGCTGCTGCGTTCAGTAAAAGAATCTGGAACAGCGTCTAATTGTATTAGCTAAGAATTCAGGAGAAGGAAAGGGGAATGCTACGCATAAGGCAAGCAGTTGTTGAATATGTGGCCTTTTATGGCGAAAATTCACGACTAATTTGGTAATCAGGGAATTTAATAAAGGCAGTGTTCACGACAAAAGTGGATTTTTTGTCTTTCCGCCTATCTTGAAAACGGTTCCATGCTGATTTCAATGATGTCCTTGGACTCGTTCAAGAACCCCTGGAAGCGGAGTTATGGCCAGCCAAAATTCAGCTAAGGAAGCATTGTGGACGAGTTGTCCGAGGCTTGGAACTCCCTTTTTTTTGCAGCTGATGTGTGCGAGTTGACCTGAGTAAAGAGAGACGTTGAGAATGAAGGAAGAACGGGGCTCTTGATCGGAAACCATCGCTCATTTACCCACGAATTCAGGGAACTCTTATAGGACGTGTGCGGAGTGGCCCAATGGGTTGGCTGAACCACGAGATTTTCACCCACTTACCGGCCGTTTTTGTCGCACTTCCATTTTTAGTCTTCTAAGAGGGACCCGAAGCTTACACTTCAGCCAAAAAATGTGCAACTTTTTCTTCAATGAACACTGCCTTTAAGGCTAGTAACATACTGAGTCATTGTTATTCCCCATGGGAATCGCGTGATATAGGAGCATTCCTGTCTGGGTTCTGAATGTCTAATTATGCTTTGGTAATGTTTTCTGTCGTGTATTGTGATGTCAAAGGTAAAATTAGTCGAAAGAAGGGAGGCATAGTTGGTACATATAAAGCCTGTCTGAATGGGACTGTCCGCCCCTGCGGTCGGCGGGCGTGTGGAGCAGCCGTCGTTGAGGAATTTTCCGGATTTGTAAATCGATCAGTAGGAATATTGGACAATTGGTGGATAGTATCCCAGTCAGGTATCTGCGGCCGTTAGAAGCCTTAAAGGCAGTGTTCACGATAAGAATCCGTTCCCTGCTCATCTACCTATCTTGAAGACGGTTCCACTTTGATTCCAGTGGTGTCTTTGAAATCGTACAAGACCTTCTGGGAAGGGAGTTATGGTCGCGCTAAGGAAACATGGTGGACGAGTTGTCTGAGGCTTGTAACTTCCGTCTTTTGCAGCCGATGTATGCGAGCTGACCTGAGTAGAGAGAGAAGTTGAGAATGAAAGAAAGAACGGGGCTATTGATCGGAAATCATCGCTCATCTCACAATCTCGACCATTCGTTTGTTCACGTCGGCGGGCGTGGAATGCGCATCTGGGGGTGGCGAGCTGATGGGTGTCCAACTTTGGGGCCGTAAGGAACCGTTCCTAGCTCATTTTTCTCAGTTTTTTCAACGTTAAGGTTGCGCTAGGCACTGCAGCTGCTGATCTCCACCGAAAAATCAGACATGATTTTTGTCGTGGACACTGCCTTCAAAGGCAGTGTTCACGATGATCATTCTCGTTGACTTTCCACAGTGAAATGATAGGCGAGAAGGATCCTAGGCTCCCAGTGCCGAAAGAACGGTAGAACACGATCCAGGAGCGGCAAAATAACGGCTGCAAACAAGCGTTTCGGTGCCCAAGACACGCCTGGTGCCCCAGATACGCCTCTCGGAATGAACAAATGCAGACTCAGATTACAGGAGAGATCAAGTCAAGGAAATGCTGATAAGTGAGCTGATTGCTTCATTGCACTGATAGGTATCATCCTTCTAGCGGTCAACTCCTCCACGCTCAAAAATCAACGTAAACAAGAGAGCGCCTATCTTTGCTCAAAAATGCGTCTTTCGTGTCCTTTTTAGGCATGCCTTGCTACATAGGACCCCAGACCTTCCATAAGCCGTGGAGATATCGGAAGTGAAATTTATCGTGAACACTGCCTTTAATCAAGGAATACCTCCGCGAAGGAAGCTCGACACGCTCGCTCACCGCGTGTGCGGACAGTCTCGTTCGGATAGACTTTACGTCTGTACCAGAACTCATGCAGATCTAATTGTTTTTGGGCCCGTGCCATTGCTTGAGATCGTTGATAATATCTTTCCAGACAGGCTTGTTTTCGGCCTTAACAAGCAAAGGTTTTACCGCTGCTTCTAAGAAGAATGCCACGCACTACCGCCGCGCAGCACGCGCCAAGTGACATTCTCTTTTTTTGAGCGCATATTCACCTTAAATAAATAGCGAGTAAATCTGTTGTTGTAGTTTGGTGTGTTTTGCGTCATTTTGCAGTCGACCTGTTATCAATTAGCATTTTGCCGTGAGGTCATTATATTTTCTCCTTAGGCCTCGCTTTATACATTCGATCGCCGAGTGGCGCGGCCAAGCGCGACTCTATTATGTCCGATCGCGCCGCGCCGTGTGGCCAATATTTCTCAAAAGACGCTGCCGCCATGCCGCTTAAGTTCGGCGGCAGTAGTACTAAACGACCTCTTATATTTAGTGGTAGAAAAACTTCGGTAAGCAAAGAGCTATGAAACTTGACTTACTTTGGACTTAATCGGTTGGCTTTTCGCCTGACGCGGTCATTCCGCATCTTCACCGAGGTGTGCCGTCCTAGTAGTCAGCCGTGTCCATTTTTTCACGGTCTTCAAGTCACACAATTTGAACATCTCCATCCGAGCTGTCACTATTCCATTTCCTTGCGAAACGAAACATCGCGCTCTGAACTGTCTTTTCGATGCCGAGTGACTTTAAATCCTCTTTAACCACATCCGTCCAGAACTTTCGCCTCTACGCCCAGGTGGCCGTTTCCAGACAGGATTTGAAGCATTTTTAAAGCGTGTTGTACGAGACGATCCGGCGTTCTTCTTAGTATATATGCCCGAGCAGTCGAAGTCGATTCCTCTCCATTGCTGCTTGAGATGGCGTTAGGAGATGCTGGCACCTCCTCGTGTCAAGCGTTGATGTACTGCGTCGATTTCCTTGTAAAGGTCTTCGTTATGGCATACACGCGGCCAGAAATATCCAAGCAAACGCCTAAAAAGCTTCCTCTCCGTACAATCCAACCTTTCCATCTGCGTTTTCGGTGCTGGCGCATCCACGTCTCCGATCCGTACATCATGATAGGGCGAATAGCGGATAGGTAGACGCGCAACTTGACTTCCTTCGCGATGGTGGTAGACCACAAACACTTTGGTTAGAGAGAATTGAATGCAGACGTAGCTGCACATCGTTGTCGAATATCCGCTGCATAACTACCATCGTTCTTTCAGCAAACAGCCCAAATAACAGAAATCGTCCACCAGTTCGATACGTTGTCCGTCCACACAAACCCAGTTGAAGGCCTCTGAGAGACCCACATCTGCTTGGCATTTGTCGAAATGGGACGAAGATTTGAAGTCCATAGGCTGCGGCATACTCGAAACGAGGTTCACAAAATCCTTTGCAGTTTTGCGTTGTTTTCTAGCGAATAACACGAATGTCGTCGGCGTACTCCAGGTCGCACAAGGGAGCGTCCTGATGGTGTTAGGATCACATCCGCAGGAAAACTGTTCTGGCAACTCTACGCATGATGTCATCAACGGCGAAGTTGAAAAGAAAAGCGTCCTGCAACGGCTCCTTGCCTTTACTCCCTGTTTTCACCTCGAAAGCTGACGTGTAAATCCGAGCAGGGTGTACGGAACTGCTGCTGTTGTTCCTTTGTTCATGTCCTCGATTAACCGAACATACTTCTTTCCGGGACTCCATCTGCTCGCATAAGAGCATTGAGCAATCGATCACGATGAGGAGAGTCGAACGCGGCTTCAAAGTCCAAAAAGCAAGCTGTAATGGCTTTCGGAAAACCGCTGCCACGATTCAATTACTTTCTTCACAATGACGAACACTTTGTCGATGGTCGGGATCTTCCAGGTCGAAAACCGGCTTGCTTCCATCTCTGGTCGTTCCTTCACGATGTTTGATAAGTCGCTCGAGAATGATACGTTCTTGGGAAACCTTGTAGGTTATGACATGAAGTGCAGAGAGATCTTCTGTAGTTCTTGAGATCCGTGACGGATAGCTTTCTGTGAAGAGGTACGATGACTCGCATGTCTCCACGAATCGGGTATCCTTTCGCGCTCATCCATATGGCACGGAGATAGGCATTGCACGCCATTTCACGAATCCCAGACGGAGGAAGAGCTTTCAGCATTTCAGCAGTGATGTTGTCATTTCCAATTCGCCTTTCCATTCTTCATATTTTCCGACACATTAATCCAAAACTTCAGACTCAGTCGGCGGTTCCTTCACTGACATCGTAATGTGCTCTCTGAACATGCAGTGGAGCTCAGGCACCGATGGCGCTGGACGATTCAGTAGCGAACTGGAAGTAATCCTTCCTATATTGGCAGCGTCGCATCACCAACTGCAACCTAGCCATTGGTAGTGTTCAAGACAGAAGAACATCTCTTCATCTTCCCGCTACACTGTCGCAGCAACGTGTAGGCTTTCTTCGGATTCTTCTCCTCCCAAGCCTTCTCGAACTCCTTAGCTCTTACACGTCCACTCTCGTTCTGCGGTCACTTTGAAGCTGCCGACGCAACTTCCTTACTTCAGACGCTTCTCCTCCACGAAGTTTCCTGCAGTGCCCGGAGAGCACATACTCTGGTTGTAGGTAGATGTTGTTTCCTCTGAGACGTAGGCGAACTTCTTCTTAGGGCTGTACAACCGGGAGTGCCTCTCTTTCGGAAGGTCCTGATGCACTTGACAAAAAGAATCCGCGTCGCAAAGTTTCTTCTTAGTCCGTACCCGATGAATTGGAAACAAGCGTTGTCGGAAATTCCTTCTGGGCACTCTTCATCTCTGAGACTTGTCATGTCAATCCTTCTGAGAGGCTGAGCCCTCGCTTTTCCTCTCTTATGAATCTCGCAGTGAAGTTCAACAGAACAGGACGGTGATCCGAATCGAATGCGACATCCCTCACAGCTCTAGATCTTTCGAATGTCCGATACTGGAATATTCTCGTCAGGGACATAGTCAAGCTGTGTTATCAGAAACAACAATCATAATCAAACATTTTCAGGGAAGCATGTCGGAAATCGGCCTACAAAGAGCGCCCCAGCTGATCTCCCACAGAGACAAGAGACTAGCCAGCCACATTGATGATTAGCCATAGAGATCTTATCTTACAGATCCTGCCAGTGAAATATTTAGAGTGACTGCTTTGTGTGATTTCAACTACCATATATATTTAAAAGCTTTTTTCACATAACGGGATGTATTTATGCTTTTTACTCAAGAGTTAAATTTATTTGCCGTTTCATCACGTGCGTCTGCGTGCTTATGCTGCGTGTCTTTCTCTCTTCCACACGTTCTCGCTGTCTCTCACCTGGCTCTACACAAGAGCGACGAAGGAACAGAGTACTTTGCTCTGGAAAAAAAGGATGTGTATGTGTTTTACATGCATATCCATGCTTTGGACAGTCAAAAACCTTTTACAAAGTAATTCCGTTTCGGTTTAAAAACGATGTCCTGAGGCCTCGTGCTGATTGAGCAGAAATAAAAGATGAAAAAAAACAGAGACAATTAATAAATCTTACACGATTTTTAGAGTTTTTTTTTGCCGTAACTGCAGTTGAGCGTCACAGTGCACGCGTTATGGTATGTTTGCACAAGACCTCTGTTTTTTGTTTTTGTTGCTTTTTTTTGTTTTTTTGTAGATTTTTCAAAACTTTTTCGACCAGTAAGACTTACGAGATTGTGACCATAAAACACTCAGATTTCTTTAGAGAAAACTTTGTTCAAACATCTTGTGGAGCAGCTTCAAATCCGAGATTTACCGAACAGCTGAGAGCGGAGCGGTGCTGGGCGCCCAGAAGTAAGATGAGGCGCTCCCCGGAAAGAGAATATTCTGGTTCAATCTCGCCCGGAATCAAGCTGCTTTATGATCAACTCAGCACCTTGTGTAAAACTATTAATAAAGAGTGAATAAACGATGGCAGGACAAAATGTGCATATAGGATATAATCACAATGCAAGGCTAAGAGAGCTCCTATGTATGAAAGTACTTTTCCAACGTTTGAAAGAGTTAAGATAATCAGGAACAGAATTTTTTTCTTTTTTCTCTGAATTTGTTGTACTCAGAACCAGTTCGATGAACGAAAAAGAAACGTCTAAAACTTTTCCTGGCTATGGGAAGAGCAAATTGAAAGGCAGCGTACAAGCAAGAAAACCGCATCCGATTTTTTAAAAATTTATGACTAAGCAGGCCTACGAGGTTGTGATATATAGCCAATAGGCCACATTAGACACTCAACTTCTTGAAGAAAACTCGTTTAAATATCTTCGAGAATTCAATTCTTTTCCTTCTGCCTTTCTACCGTCGAAATCCTTCTAAAGATAAAAGATGATCGCATACCAGGGATGAGCGGAGTTGCGCGTTTCGCGTTCCGGAAACCGCATATCCCCGAACAATTTTTCCTTCTGATTTCGCGCCCGATTTCCGAAATCTGAGAAAATACTTCTGTTCCGAAACCCGAAAACCGATTTCCGAAATTTCATTTTTTGAAATTCAGCTCATCCCTGATCGCAATACACATGTCTGAATGTGAGGATCTCTCGAAATAAAGAGCAATCTATTTTGACTAGCATAAAATTGTCGTAGGGCTTCTATCCCTTGTGCCAGACTCTGAGAGAAATTACCGCCGCGTGTTCCGCGGTAGTGCAGCTTTCGAGCCTACAGGCACCGAAGCGGCACTTACAGCGGAGCCGCGGCGGCATCTACCGCGGAGCCGTAGCGGCAATGCGGCAATGCCGTTGCG